>OZ025241.1:99615301-99835301 GCA_964019155.1 Osedax fenrisi | reverse complement strand
AAATATAGGCCAAAGTAGAGGGATGATTAAGTGGACCTAAATCTAATATGTTGCAATATTTATGTAGGTACAAACGAGACCATGATGATACTGCTGAAATAACAGTATTGCAAATAGTAGTGATAGTGGTTATTCATGCCTTATCTAATATACGAATAATGTTGTGACAATCCCCTTTACATCGACAGTGACTGGTATTCAATGAAGGGGGCTGACATACAACAGATTCACTATTATACTACACTATAACTAATACTCGTAATACACTAGTAGTACAACAATTTAGTTTACTGTGATGTCTGATAAATATTTATAAAATATAATAGTTACATTTATATACTTACAAAATATATAGATAACATAATAATAGTAAATATTTCATAACAAATTATTTATATAAGCGATTTATCTATTTGAATACATTAACAATTACCTACCATATCTAAATTCTACATAAGGTATATAGATTATGTAGTAACTATGATGTAATTACTTGTATATCTGAATATTCTTGAATTCGAAGGATCTTCTCGCTGAATTGTTGCATTTCTTTCTTCATCGCAGCGAATTCTTTCTATAGAGTGAGTCATTCTTTAAGTCGATATTAATGTGTATACGCTAATGCCATTGTTGACAGAGTAAAACAAACATGACGTGCGTATATTCAGCAATGATTATAGACATAAAGCTAACCACTTCGAGTGACCGCATGGACTCTATTTCCTGTCGAAGTGTAGATATTGTTTTCTTGATGTCGTCCATCTTTTTATTTGTCCTTACGAAGTTTTTCTAATAATGAAATATGTGGTGATATTCATTAATGATTATATGTAGCCTACATAATGTAGGATTGTATTTCTTTAGTTAATCTATAATATCAACACAAATATTTGTAGTAATTAAATAATGATATATTATATTATTTCGTTCCTAATTAGTTTTTTTTTTAAATATTAAATTTTATTTTAATCGGTAAACCATTTAATAATTATAATTAAATGTCTAAACATTAAATTTGATATACATTATATATTTGGATGATAACCTTATCATCTATTTCCGATAGTTTGTATTCCAAGTTTGCAGTGACAATGTCCAATTTTCTATCAGCCTTCCTGAACTAAAATGATCATTGTATTTGCTTAGAAAAAGGTGTAATATCTGAATTTATATAAAATATGTGAATATTATTATTTATAAAATACGATTTAGAATATAAATTTTAAACTATAATCAATGATTTTTTAAGGAAAGATATAACACTTACACGAAATCGTGTTTTTCGAATTTGTATACAAAATACCCCAGTACCAACTATATCGGGTTACTTTTAGGAACTAGGTGTTGTTTATAATGTAAATTTGTATTAAACTATACACTTTTAAAATGTTAAATAATAAGCTTTAAATTTGTATTTATATGATGAAAAATAAGTGTTCATTACTAATATATAACATACAAATATATGTATGTTTTAAATGCTATAAGTATATATTTGGTGAGTAAAAGCTAATTTATATTGAATGTAATTTAATAGAGCAATGAAAACATTGTTGTATGAAAACTGAGCCGAACCTAAATCTATTTCAGTGATTCGATACTACTGCTAGCAGCGTCATCGGGTATTACTAAATTACGTTGCATGCATAGGGAGTGTTATATCTTTGATTCATAAAATCTTTGCTATAATATTAAATATATTTACATTATTTAAAAAATGAAAAATATACAATAATAGTATTACAATAAATTGTCATCAATTTAAATCATGAATTGGCTAATCAATTTAAATCATGAAAAATCGAAAATATAAATTAAGTAATTTCTTATAAACAGGTTAAATATATGTAAATAATATGTATGTATATTTGTATCAAAAGCTTAGATATAATGTAAGTAAATTTAATGAGTATATCAACTTAATAGAATTGGCAATGAGATTACAATTTAATCTAATAACCTGGTGAATAAAATACTCATTACAGTAGTATTATTAATCGCAATAGAATATGAATATAGTTTATTAAAAATTATTAAAATTATTAAAAAATGTATTATATATATTATCATTGTATTTATGTTTATAAAAGTATATTTAATATATTTATCGCTATATATAATATAATATTATAGAGTTTATAATTAATAATAATTTAACAACTATATATAAATATATATATATATATATATATATATATATATATATATATATGTATATGTCTAATAGATATCTCATTCAGATAATTTTATCATAAGTGCATACATTATGCAGCATAATAGAGTCACTCTAAGAGTGTGAAAATATTTAAGCAGCTTAACAAACCTGGCTATATCAAAACTAAACCCAACCAAACCAATAAGTTAAATTAACTAAAACTACAAATATTAATGTTTGTACAAACAAACATACGTTATTGTAAATTCACTAATTCAATTAAAAATTAAGATGCCGTTCAAATCGCGAAGCTTTTCACCAGGTACCTAAATCACGATTGAGCCTATAAAAGATTATAATATATGGCCACCAAGTTCAAGTTGGGCATGACTAAATAATTTAGTACATTTAGTAAATGTATATATTATATATATATATATATATATATATATATATATATATATATATATATATATATATACATTTAGTACAGCCCAAATTGAACTCGGCGGCCAATATCATCATAGACATTTAAACTCACGCCTTATATTTAGATCCTGCGATCCGGTTATAACCCTCCCCTTAATAAAAACATTAATTTATAAAAAACACGTAAAACCTAAATCTATTTAAGTGGTAATACTACTTCTAACACGATGTTGAACATCTTAATTGGTTATTTACTATATTACGAATTATTAACTACATTTCATATATAGGAATTGACAAAACTGTGCTTAACATTTTTTTTTAAATAATTATAATTTAATTTTAAAATATTTTATTAAATTAATCAATATTATTGATTCAATATATCAGTAATTTAAATATAAAAGTTACATTTATATTCTTATAACTAATTATAAATACCTTAGATTGTAAATCGAGAATTAATTCTTCCATATCTAACTAAATAGGTGTACAATTAAATGTTAAATAATTATTTATTGTTTTCGTATTTATAATTTAAATATATTTAAACTTTAACCTATATATTATTATCCTTGAATTATTATCTTTGGAACGGTTTTAAACCATAGACATTAGAATTAGGTAGATGGTATTAATCCGTATTGGTATTAATAAATCTATGACAAATGTCATAGATTTATAGTTTAATTTATAGTAAAATACAAATGTATGACTATTTTCATAGACATATAGTGAACCCCACTCATAGATATATGATACTCTATATCTATGGTCCCACTCAATATCTATGGCTATTATCATAGACATTAGAGTGAGGTAGACTGTGATTCGATATCTCAAAAGCGTAACAATTTGAAAACCACTGACGCCATTACAGAAAACCACATTTACAATATTCAAATAATTATATTATTTTTATATTTTTTCGAATAAAATTATCTGTTTTTGTGTAATTAATTGTCATAAGTCTCATAAAAATAAACCTAAATAAATTGCCTTTTACAAGTAAAATAATTATATTATGCTAATATAATATTTTCTTATATTATTATTATAAATATCATATTTAATATGCAAATAAATAATATTATATTAGCATAATTATTATGATAATAATTATATGAAATGTATACGCAATTTCACGATCTTTTTAGGAGTGCCTCTATTGGTTTTAAATGGTGAATTTGACGCACGCCATTCTCTTTTAAATTTATGCCGCTATAAATATGATAACTCTATAACGTTATAATAATTATACTATTATAAAGAATATTCAAATGTATAGAAGAATATTTTTTAAAATAGAATCTTATATTTTATTACGCCATTATAATAATAGTGAATGCTCATCTTGGCCGCCGATATATATATCATAGTTAAAGTTGGGCGTGCTTATTAAGGTGCCTAATATTGTGGGTGTTAGTTACAATAATTATTTCACTTGTTTGGTTTGGTGTATCCATAATAATGGCGTTCAAAATCAAGGAAAGGCTCATAAAAGGAAAATTGCACATAAATGTTATATATTTATAATTATGTGTATTTGACTGTCAACAATTTACAGTAATATAATAATAATTATTTACATTGTAGATATATGCATTTATTTATAATTTATAATATATATATATATATATATATATATATATATATATATATATATATATATATACATATGTTTATATATATAATATATAAGTTCCATATAAATATATATATATATATTTATATATTAACGATAGATAATTAGATAGCGCAACATATATTGGTGTTTATTAATATAATTGTTTAAATTAAAGTTGTTGGGTACAATAAATTTATTGTTTACATAAAAGTGAATGAAATAGTTTGGTCGTAATAGTACTCAATATATTTACAAAAAGTGAGACGGGTATTGAGCGAGTTTATCCATTTGTAAATAAAGATTATATGCTTGTATACAAATAATTATGTATACTTATATGTTATGCCCTACTACTTATATTATATAAATAATATAGACGAGACCATACAAGTTCCAGATATCTTTATTCAAGTTATATTCTACAACTACGTTAGATAATTCATCGACGCGTTCGTTTCGACTTCGAGTGATAAAAAGCCTAGAACACAATCGGTCTCGCTATGCCTACGATATCTTTAGGGTCGTAAACTATACAATTACGCATGAATTATACCTAGTATACTGAAGTAATTAAGACTTTCAGAGGCAATCATGTTACACGTATTTCGGGTAAGATTTATTAGAAGTCGATATCTGTCATCGTGTTTGCTGGTTCCGGGTCTTGCACTGTTGTCGCTGTTCATTGTCACTATTATCTCCATCGTTATATAACATATATCTATAACTCGACTAGGCTATATCCATAAGAGACAGTTAATGAGTATGGGGCTAGCTAGGCTATATCAATAAGAGACACTTAATGCATATGGGGCTATAGCCCGGCTCTATCCATAAGAGACACTTAATGCGTATGGGGCTAGCTAGGCTATATCCAATAGAGACGCTTGATGCGTATGAGGCTGGATAGACTATAACTAAAAGCGACGCTTGATGAGTATGAGGCTAGGCTATATCCATAAGAGACACTTAATGCGTATGGGGCTAGCTAGGCTATATCCAATAGAGACGCTTGATGCGTATGAGGCTGGATAGACTATAACCAAAAGCGACGCTTGATGTGTATGAGGCTATATCCATAAGAGACACTTAATGCGTATGGGGCTAGCTAGGCTATATCCATAAGAGACGCTTGATGCGTATGAGGCTGGATAGACTATAACCAAAAGCGGCGCTTGATGCGTATGAGGCTAGGCTATATCCATAAGAGACACTTAATGCGTATGGGGCTAGCTAGACTATATCCAATAGAGACGCTTGATGCGTATGAGGCTGGATAGACTATAACCAAAAGCGACGCTTGATGTGTAAGAGGCTAGACTATATCTATAAGAGACACTTAATGCGTATGGGGCTAGCTAGGCTATATCCAATAGAGACGCTTGATGCGTATGAGGCTGAATAGACTATAACCAAAAGCGACGCTTGATGTGTATGAGACTATATCCATAAGAGACACTTAATGCGTATGGGGCTAGCTAGGCTATATCCAATAGAGACGCTTGATGCGTATGAGGCTGGATAGACTATAACCAAAAGCGACGCTTGATGTGTATGAGGCTAGGCTATATCCATAAGAGACACTTAATGCGTATGGGGCTATAGCCCGGCTCTATCCACAATAGACGCTTGATGCATATGAGGCTGGATAGACTATAACCAAAAGCGATACTGTACTTAATAAACTATAAAAATGACATTCGCTTGTCTCGTTTCCTTCCTTGACTTCAAAGTCCTCCATCGTATATTATATATATATATATCATATTAAAAGATCATTATTAATCTTATATGAAAATATTATTAATATATTTAAATGTATTTAAAATGTGTTAAAAATATTTATTTTATTAATTTTATTACTATATTAAATTAATTATTTAATAATTTGTTTATTACATTTTTAATAATATTATATATGTTTTACCAAACAATTAATTATAAAACTAATACAAATTATTTATTCATATTACATACAAAATACTTAAAATTATTAAGATAAAAATTATTTGAAAAATTAAAATAACCAACACAACATTGACCATTTTGATTAATTTAATATAATATTTATAATTTATATTAATATAATATATTTAAACGAATAATGTGTGAAAAATTCATTGTAAAATATTAATTAACAAATGATCTGCATATTTGTTTTTAATAACAAATAACTACATATATATATGGGCTAATTTTATATACATAAATTTGACATTGTTTTACATATAACTTTTTTATTTGTATTCTGATTAAAAAAATGAAAATATGAAACTCCTATTACTTTTTAATTATCTTTCCAATGGTGGTAATTATTTTATTCTAGCATCAATAAAAAAACTCATTATTATATATTGAACATATCAATCGGCGAAATTTAGTCTTATAGATTTACTATTTCGACCGAAAGATGGTATAATAGTATAATGATTTAATATATTATGTGATATAAAAATCAATAATAGTGTTATTAACTATATTTATACAAAATATATAATATATTAGTAGTTAGGAGTAGGAAAATTATAATATAACTTTAAAATTTACTAATATATTAAATATTATTTTGTGGTTTTCTGTAATGGCGAATTCTTCTACACGACTGTTACGCTAAAATAGGTCACGTGACGCGTCGAATAGCAATCTACCTCACTCTATATCTATGGCTATTATAGATAAAGTTGATTACCAATTTGAATGACAATCCGCCATTGTGCTTGTCAAGTTTGCCATGTACAATGTACATTGTACATTAGACCGGTTCGTTCGATTCAATTGTTAATCCTTCATATAAACTATAATACATATCTATATTTTAGTATAATATGTGTTAATAATTTTTATAAAAAAATAGTTACCTTTGGTCACGAAGCATTTAAAGTTTGAAATATAAATTATTATTTTAAGATAAAATCTATAATATTCCATGTATAATAGTAATGATACCATCTTATTATCTTTGATGTTTACAAATATTTAAATTAATATTTAATATTAATTATGTATTTGTATTATATTTAATGAATTAATATAATATATACCATTATTTATATTTATTATTAATATAATATCTATATTTCATGTTTATATCTACAAATTACCAATATTAATGTCTCCTAAAACTCGAGAAAATACACCATTTTACAAAGTATTTATTTCAAAATAATTCAAAAAAATAATTAATTTTTCAAAATTAATATATATAATTATACTTTACATACATTTGAGTGATCAGATTGTATTGATATGTGGATATAAGTTAGATATAAATGTCCTTTATACAAATATAATTAAAAAAATTAAAAAATATGTAAACTTATTTTGTATTTCATATTTCAAATAAAAATCCAAAAAAAATTAAAAATGATGTTAATTTTTTTTCTAAAAATAATTTTTAATTTTTTAATAATTAATTTGAATTGTATTATTATTATCTATAAATTATATATTTTAATTTTTTAAATTAAATTGTAATAATTTATTTATATTAAATTATACGATTTTTAGATATTTTTTTTGACTAAAATTATTTTATAAAATTTGGGCATCTAGATTGTTATGACAATTATTTTGTACTGTTAATACTACTTGTTATATATGTTTCTAGGATATATCCATAGTTGGCTTAAAAAAAATCATCCAATTTTATAAAAATTGAATAAAACTTATTTCTATATCAACCCCATGTTAACTTTTGTATGTATTCAATGTTAAAATAAAAAGGTCTCGTGACATAACAATATTTAAGATATAGGTCTACAATTTTAAACACTTATTCATCATAGCATACATAATTGTCACATATGTGAAGGTTTTTAAAATTGCGAAAAAAAATTTAGTACGAACCGGTCTATTGTACATCATATATTCAATACAAAGTTAAATTCACTTACATTACTATAATGACACGCAATTGCTTTAATAAGTATAATATATCTATTAAAATAAGTCAAATTATTACAATTATACAAATAAGTACACCTATCATATACAATTATAAAATAATTGTATCACACATAGTAACAAATGATTTTATATAATATTTATTTTTAAATATTTAAAATATTATTTTCATTTTATGACTAAATATCAATTTACTAAATAATGATATTAAATTATATAAAATGGAGTTTTCATAAATTTAGATTCATATATTACTGATATATTAGTAATTTAATTTATGACAAATTCTAATTAAATGTATATTATAATTAGATATTTACAATTACTAATTACATATATATATGTAGCTATAGCTTTAGAGTAGGAGAGGCCTACCAAAGATTTTCCGAAGGAAATATATAACACTTACGCGAAATCGTGTAATTCGAATTTGTATAAAAATACCCTGGTGCCACCTATAGCGGGTTACTTTTAGGAACTATGTGTTGTTTATAATGTAAATTCGTATTTAACTATACACTTTTAAAATGTTAAATAATATGCTTCAAATTAATATTTATATGATGAAAACTAAGTTTTCATTACTAATATATAACAAACAAATATGATATTTATGTTTTAAATTTTATAAGTATATATTTAGTAAGTAAAAGTTAATTTATATTGCACTTAATTTAATAGAGCAATGAAAACATTGTTGTATGCAAACAGAGCCGAACCTAAATCTATTATAGTGATTTCGATACTACTGCTAGCAGCGGCTGGGGATATTACTAAATTACGTTGCATGCATAGGGAGTGTTATATCTTTGCTTCGCAAAATCTTTGGGCCTACTAAAGTAGAAGATGCGGATACAGGTTTACACTGTACGACGTACATAGGTACGTGGTAAACCTCAACGTGGAGGGCACGTCGTGCCCGAAATAATTTTAAAATGTATTTTTATATTTTTTATTTTTTCGTTATTACATTTTTAAGTTCATCTGATAATTCATCTATATTTGTAAAGGGGGTATCCCACTACCAGTATTTTCGGAAATAATGTCCGGAAATGTTTGCTAGAAACTGCGAGATTCGCCGCCCACATAAAACGAGGTGATAGTTTTACGCCCACATTTTCTAGAAAATCACTTTCTACTAGAAAGAAAAAAAAACTATCACCTCGTTTTGCGTGGGCGGCGAATCTCGCATATGACACCGGTGAATTCACTTCATACACGATATTATAATATATATTTGATTAATATATTGAAGTAGGTGGTTTAAATTATCTTATATTTATTTCTAATAATAGAAATATATGTATGTAATAGCCTTATTGCAATAATCGAAAATCTTTATAAAAAATAAACAGTACCGTTTTGGTTAATAACAAAACAGGGACCTGTTCCAATACGTCAGTAGGAGTACGACAAGGATTCCTTTTATCACCAACACTATTTAACATCTTCCTAGAAAATATCAGGCAAGTACGCTAGAAGACTAATTGCAGCACCACATCCGCTAGAGGATATGAACTATATAACATAAGATTAGCAAACAACATCGACTTGATGGCAGGATCAAACACAGAGCTGCAATAACTCACAAACAAACTATTCAAGTGCGAGTTCTTAACCGTATGGAGGTCAGCTGCGAGATAATAAAATATTGGTCAACGAATTCGAGAATAGTGAGACAGCTGAAGTGATTACGATAATCATGAACGATGAACATCTTGAAATTGTAGATAAATCTACACTCTCAACATCTGCGTTAGTTCGTTTAAGCTAACCACACACTTGCAGCTTACACCCCACACATAGCCTTATATCGTAGCCACACTTAAGCACATAATGTAAAAGTCGAAACATATCATTACATACTCAAATACTACTGTATAAATCACTAATATTGTCTATAGGTTTAGTAGTCTATAGTATACTATAGTTCCTATATGTAAATGATGCCGAGCTTTTTATACCGAGCCGCGAATATCGGTTTTTGATGCCGAACCGAGACTTTCATTTTCGGAAAAAAAAACGAGCCCGAGCCGAGCCGAGACTCTAGCCAAGCGAGCCCGAGCGGAGCCGAGACTCTAACAACACGAGCCCAAACCGAGTTGAGACTTTAGGTAACTGATACTGAGACTGCACCATACTCTAGCCAAACGAGCCCGAGCCGAACCGAGACTCTAGCCAAACGAGCCCGAGCCAAGTTGAGACTTTTACAAAACATTACCGAGTCGAAATGATGCTTTTTTGAAATTACATTTTAATACTAATTTTTATATATTTCACATTTAGGTTACCTACATCAATTTAAAAAAAATAATCTGCTCCAACTTCGCGATTCAGTGAATAATAATGTAAATTTCATCTAGTGATGTAAATAATACCGAGATTTTTGATGCCGAGCCGAGACTTTCATTTTCGGAAAAAAAAACGAGCCCGAGCCGAGCCGAGACTCTAGCCAAGCGAGCCCGAGCGGAGCCGAGACTCTAACAACACGAGCCCAAACCGAGTTGAGACTTTAGGTAACTGATACTGAGACTGCACCATGCTTTAGATTTGAGCATCATTTACATCACTAGTCTATAGCCTACTACTTAATAGCTGCTAAACTTGGACACTAACATAAAGTAGAATTACTGCATTTTAGAATAATTACTATATAATGTAATTATATTTATATAGAGGAATCCTGGGTATTACCTACAGAGAGAAATATAAACGATATGTATAATAAATAATTGTTGAGTGCAAAGATCAAGTTGAGCATCTCATATCGATAGTAAAGAGAAGAAATATGTCATGTTTGGCCACACGATGCATCATGATAGTCTGAATAAAACTGTGATACAAGGTTTTATTGTTGGTAAAAGAAGATGAGGACGAGCCAAAAAAAACTGACTGGCTAATAAAGTTGAATGGGCAAGTAATGAATCTGACCCAACAACTAGAGGCTACACGCAACTATGGCGGATGAAGAAGAACCTGTGTTGCTATAATTCATATTCCCTCTACGATCATCCGATCAAGGGATTAGTATACTTAGTACATTATAAGTTAGTAATTTATAAGTTAGCCTTATCACTACATTTTATATTCTATTAATTATTTGAATCAATAGATTATGTATATTATATATATATATATGTTGGGATTTTTAAGTATTCCCTACGAGTTATATTAATTATTAAAGATAAAAGTAGAGTCTACAGACTCTATAGACTATATATAGTATACACTTTATACAAGTATGAATATATAACTTAATAATGAATTAAGTAGATTATAAATTAAATATAAGCTTCTATATATTTTATTATTTTTCTATTTATAGACTTACACCATTATTATCCGAAGTAACTCATCTGAGTATACCACTATTTATTGAGGGTACTCCTGAAGATGTTCATACTTTTATGCAACTTTCTAAATAATCGTATAGTTAATAAATATAACAATAATGAATAATTTAAAATATGAAATTATTTATTATAAACACAATTTATAAAACACCTAAGTCTCGATATACACATATAACAACACAATCCTTGCGTTATATTGCGATTACAATGCGATGTGTGATACGTCGTACATTTACACGTTATTGTTTCAGTGCTAGTTCGACTAGGAAGCGTTTCTCTTCTTCTAGGTAGTGGTTGTATTCGCTGAGTTGTTTAGCGACGGAGTCTTCTTCGCTTATGGAGAATGTCTGCGGGTGCTGTGGTATGGTATGTAATAGGGTGCTATAGTAGGGTGCTATAGTAGGGTATGTAATAGGGTGCTATAGTAGGGTACTATAGTAGGGTCTATAGTAGGGTGCTATAGTAGGGTGCTATAGTATGGTATGTAATAGGGTGCTATAGTAGGGTACTATAGTAGGGTCTATAGTAGGGTGCTATAGTAGGGTGCTGTGGTATGGTATGTAATAGGGTGCTATAGTAGGGTGCTATAATAGGGTCTATAGCAGGGTACTATAATATGGTGCTATAGTAAGGTACTATAGTAGGGTATATAGTAGGGTACTATATTATGGTATGTAGTATGATATTTAATAGGGTATACCCTACTACAGTATACTATAGTAAGATACTATAGTAGGGTTTATAGTAGGATACTATATTATGGTATGTAGTATGATATTTAGTAGGGTTTACAATACTAAAGTATACTATAGTAAGGTACTATAGTAGGGTTTATAGTAGGGTACTATATTATGGTATGTAGTATGATATTTAGTAGGGTTTACAATACTAAAGTATACTATAGTAAGATACTATAATAGGGTCTGTAGTAGGGTACTATATTAGGGTATGTAGTATGATATTTAGTAGGGTTTACAATACTAAAGTATACTATAGTAAGATACTATAATAGGGTATATAGTAGGGTTATATAGTAGGGTATGTAGTATGCTATTTAGTAGGGTTTACAATACTAAAGTATACTATAGTAAGATACTATAATAGGGTCTATAGTAGGGTACTATATTAGGGTATGTAGTATGATATTTAGTAGGGTATACCCTACTAAAGTATACTATAGTAAGATACTATAGTAGGGTATATAGTAGGATACTATATTATGGTATGTAGTATGATATTTAATAGGGTTACAATACTAAAGTATAATATAGTAAAGTACTATAGTAGGGTACTATATTAGGATATGTAGTATGATATTTAGTAGGGTATACCCTACTACAGTATACTATAGTAAGATACTATAGTAGGGTTTATAGTAGGATACTATATTATGGTATGTAGTATGATATTTAGTATGGTTTACAATACTAAAGTATACTATAGTAAGGTACTATAGTAGGGTTTATAGTAGGGTACTATATTATGGTATGTAGTATGATATTTAGTAGGGTTTACAATACTAAAGTATACTATAGTAAGATACTATAATAGGGTATATAGTAGGGTTATATAGTAGGGTATGTAGTATGCTATTTAGTAGGGTTTACAATACTAAAGTATACTATAGTAAGATACTATAATAGGGTCTATAGTAGGGTACTATATTAGGGTATGTAGTATGATATTTAGTAGGGTATACCCTACTAAAGTATACTATAGTAAGATACTATAGTAGGGTTTATAGTAGGATACTATATTATGGTATGTAGTATGATATTTAATAGGGTTACAATACTAAAGTATAATATAGTAAAGTACTATAGTAGGGTACTATATTAGGATATGTAGTATGATATTTAGTAGGGTATACCCTACTACAGTATACTATAGTAAGATACTATAGTAGGGTTTATAGTAGGATACTATATTAGGGTATGTAGTATGATATTTAGTAGGGTTTACAATACTAAAGTATACTATAGTAAGATACTATAGTAGGGTCAATAGTAGGGTACTATAGTATGATATTTAGTATGGTACTATTGTAATGTACTATAGTAGGGTTTATAGTAGGGTTACTAATGTAAGGTACTATAGTAGGGTCTATAGTAGGGTACTATATTAGGGTATGTAGTATGATATTTAGTAGGGTTTACAATACTAAAGTATACTATAGTAAGATACTATAATAGGGTCTATAGTAGGGTACTATATTAGGGTATGTAGTATGATATTTAGTAGGGTTTACAATACTAAAGTATACTATAGTAAGATACTATAATAGGGTCTGTAGTAGGGTACTATATTAGGGTATGTAGTATGATATTTAGTAGGGTTTACAATACTAAAGTATACTATAGTAAGATACTATAATAGGGTATATAGTAGGGTTATATAGTAGGGTATGTAGTATGCTATTTAGTAGGGTTTACAATACTAAAGTATACTATAGTAAGATACTATAATAGGGTCTATAGTAGGGTACTATATTAGGGTATGTAGTATGATATTTAGTAGGGTTTACAATACTAAAGTATACTATAGTAAGATACTATAATAGGGTATATAGTAGGGTTATATAGTAGGGTATGTAGTATGCTATTTAGTAGGGTTTACAATACTAAAGTATACTATAGTAAGATACTATAATAGGGTCTGTAGTAGGGTACTATATTAGGGTATGTAGTATGATATTTAGTAGGGTATACAATACTAAAGTATACTATAGTAAGATACTATAATAGGGTCTATAGTAGGGTACTATAGTAGGGTATGTAGTATGATATTTAGTAGGGTTTACAATACTAAAGTATACTATAGTAAGATACTATAATAGGGTATATAGTAGGGTACTATATTAGGGTATGTAGTATGATATTTAGTAGGGTTTACAATACTAAAGTATACTATAGTAAGATACTATAGTAGGGTCTATAGTAGGGTACTATAGTATGATATTTAGTAGGGTACTATTGTAATGTACTATAGTAGGGTTTATAGTAGGGTACTATATTAGGGTATGTAGTATGATATTTAGTAGGGTATACCCTACTACAGTTTAGGTACCTATAGTAGAGTAGTATGTGCCAGGTAATAATCTACAGAGTTCGAATACGATCGAGCTATAATCTACATAAATATTAGAAAAGGGTAGACTAATGATTATGTTAATCTGCAATATAATTGTGTTCACTATTTGAACTGTTGATCAAAATATAACAATAATGTTGACATTCAATTTGTTACATTATGATTTCATTGACATTAAATATATTATATATATTTTATATATTTATAATGATATTCAGTGAATTTTTATTGAAAATATAATCTGATATAACATATGATTAACAGTTTCAAGTTAATTATTTTGAAGATTTGAAAGTTTCGAGATATAAATATTTTGTAGATCATAAGGATTTGAAGGTTTCAAACCCATGATTATCACCATTATAAAGTGTCTCAATCGGTAAACTATTTTAAATGTGACAGCACTAGTAGTTAACTATATTTGTTTAAATCATATTATTTAAATAAGATTAAGATAATTTCCATAAAAATCCTATATCATTTTTATAAATTTTAGAATGTTATATTCAGGAATTTACTCTTGGGTGCACAGTCACACGTTTATGAGAAAGTTTTACGTTCAGAACTGTTTAAATACACGACGTTACAATTACGATTACTGTTTCCATTAATATATATATATATTTGTATCCGCTATTTGTATTGTATTCAATATATATATATGAGATTTCAATAAATAAATATTATAATAATAATAGGCCTAATCATAATAATTAGATGACAAATATACAACTCGCGCAATATTGACAATAAAGGGTGGGTAGGTGGTTGGGCGGGCGGGTGGTGGGGAAGATGTGTTTAAAAAAAAACTACGTTAGGACTAGAATGAACTATAATGAACTATAAAATCTAAATAATATAATTATTAATTAATAATGTTAAATATTTATGAATGGGTTAATATCTAGTCGTATTTAATTTATTAATTAGGAATAAATATCAGAAAAATAAAACAGAATTTTTAATTACTAAAATTATTATCATTATTAACATTAATTTATGTTTAAAGTCGGACGACTTATTTAGAATATTTCATCATATTTAATATTTAAATAATTATTAAATATAAAATATAACATTTATTATAACCTATCACATAATAACTACTATACGATTACACGAACGTGAAGCCCATACCTTTTTACCAGACTCCATGTCAAGTTTATGCTTTTGTTTCTCTCTCACCTCCCACCGGTTGTTCATGTAAGCTATACGCTTCTCTTCGCGACCGAAATACCTCTGCAATTCGGAATACTGAAATCGAGAAGTATCAAATGATGATTCAGCATTATGTATAATTTTACAATACAATAATATCTATATGTTTTAATATCTCACCCTCTCTCTCCCCGTACGCATTTCGTTCTCTCCCCTACCCCTCTCTCTCTTTCTATCTCCCCTACCCCTCTCTCTCTTTCTATCTCCCCTAATAGACTACACACTAACTTCATTGGTGGCTCCCTGTCTTAGACTCCACGGTATTTCGAAGATGTGTAGAGTGCCGAGGGTGTCTCCGATAGCTAGAAGATGATGCTTATCTACAAGTGGTAGTAGTTAAGGCGATGAACCAAGTATACTGTCGTACGTCGTACAGTGTACAATGAACAACGTACAGTGTACGTCGTACACATTATAGTATTTCGTTATACATAAACCTTATAACTGCTGTTATATGTGCGTGTAAATCAGGGGCCTGTTATCCTGATAACATAAATTGTTCTAGGATTATCCTAGATTTATCCTATATTTATCCTAGATTTATCCTTAGCTATCTTCGCAATCGTCAAGCATTGCCCTAGGATAATTCTATGATCATTTGATTTACCAGAACAACATGCCCTTAATTTCAATCAATAGTACAACAAACTTTATATTTACAAGTTACAATCAATAGTACAACAAACTTTATATGTATACACTGTACGGTACATGATGTACCGAACAACTGTTTCAGAATCTGAACAAAAGACCGTTTCCAGTACTGTTTTAAAATAACTGAATTGTACATGTACATTTCATCATTTTGGATACTTGGGTTGCTCGTCTATAACATCATATCTCTATCCTCGGGTTATAGGAGGTCTTGATTATATACACTCGATTGTATTTCTGAAGTACGTCATACATGAAATAATACATATACACATAGATACACGTGTACAGTATATTAATAGGTACATATATTGCATTGTATACGCGTTTTAAAATATATAAATCTAAGTGACTGCCATGCCCCGTGAGCCCCCCATACTACTAACTGGTCATCAACAGAGGCTGCAGACTAGCGACACGCCCCTAGACTGACACTCCCCTTGAGTGACACGCCCCGTGAGCCCCCCACACATCACTAACAGGTCATCAGCAGAGGCTGCAGACTAGTGACACGCCCCGAGACTGCCACGCCCCGTGAGCCCCGCCCACACCACTAACTAGTCATCAGAAGAGGCTGCAGACTAGCGACACGCCCCCTATGTGACACGCCCCGTGAGTGACACACCCCAATGAACCCCCCACACCACTAACTAGTCATTATCAGAGGCTGCAGACTAGCGATACCAGCCTGCGAGATGCTCTGCGACATGGAAGGTTCGTGAGTCTTATCCAGTATGTCCCAGACCTCGAGATCACCGTCTGCCATGCCCAGGTAGAACACGGCCGGTCTGCTAGGGGACCAACACGCGCACTTTATACGGTGGCTGCCCGACTTGCAGGTTAGTAGGGGACCGCTCTGTGTGTGACGTGTGACCTCGGGGTTAACGAGGTCAAAGGTGGGGGGGGGTCGATGTACGTATGTCGGTATCGCGATTACTCTACACGATCGTACGGATTTAAATAAAGAAATGAAATATAACGATCATAAAAATTAGTACAAATAAATTGATTATTAAAATAAAGAAATTAAATAAGATTTATATATATATATATATACATATATGTATGTATGTATGTATGTGTGGGTGCGTGCGAGGGTGGGTATGATATTAACGCTGATGGATTCATGCCAGACTGAGAACTTCCAGCCTCCCGTGACCAGCACTATATGCCTGAAGAACGGAGATCTGTTGATGCCTACAATACACCCGTGGTGGTAGGCGTGTGACCACAGGGGTTTTGCAGCCGTCGCCGCCCCCGCTGTGTGATGTGTGTGTGTGTGTGAGGTTATCACGTGTCTGTGAGGTTATCACGTGGTCTGGTTAACGAGAGCGATGTCACGTGGTCGGTAGCGATGTCATGCGGGTACTTACGCAACATTTTACCGGTGTCCGCGTCTTTCTGCTGGGTCCAGTCGATGTAAACTAGCTCGCCGTCCTGTCCGACGAGATGTTACGTTAAGGTACGAGATGTTACGTTATGGTACGAGATGTTACGTTAAGGTACGAGATGTTACGTTAAGGTACGAGATGTTACGTTAAGGTACGAGATGTTACGTTACGGTACGAGATGTTACGTTAAGGTACGAGATGTTACGTTAAGGTACGAGATGTTACGTTACGGTACGAGATGTTACGTTAAGGTACGAGATGTTACGTTAAGGTACGAGATGTTACGTTAAGGTACGAGATGTTACGTTACGGTACGAGATGTTACGTTATGGTACGAGATGTTACGTTAAGGTACGAGATGTTACGTTAAGGTACGAGATGTTACGTTAAGGTACGAGATGTTACGTTAAGGTACGAGATGTTACGTTAAGGTACGAGATGTTACGTTAAGGTACGAGATGTTACGTTAAGGTACGAGATGTTACGTTAAGGTACGAGATGTTACGTTAAGGTACGAGATGTTACGTTAAGGTACGAGATGTTACGTTAAGGTACGAGATGTTACGTTAAGGTACGAGATGTTACGTTAAGGTACGAGATGTTACGTTACGGTACGAGATGTTACGTTAAGGTACGAGATGTTACGTTAAGGTACGAGATGTTACGTTAAGGTACGAGATGTTACGTTAAGGTACGAGATGTTACGTTATGGTACGAGATGTTACGTTAAGGTACGAGATGTTACGTTACGGTACGAGATGTTACGTTAAGGTACGAGATGTTACGTTAAGGTACGAGATGTTACGTTACGGTACGAGATGTTACGTTAAGGTACGAGATGTTACGTTAAGGTACGAGATGTTACGAGATGTAATATAATATGTTTTTTATAATTATTATTAGGTTATTGACTGTTTTGAAATTATTTAAATTACAATTCAAATTATACACTATGTATTGTACGTTATAACATTAGAGATATGTATATATATATATATATATATATAGAGATATAACTATAGTTATATATTTTAAACACGGGGCTGTTTGTTCTGATACACCAATTATCCTAATATTATCTTAGCATTATCCTAATATTATCTTAGCATTATCCTAATATTATCTTAGCATTATCCTAATATTATCTTAGCATTATCTTAGCATTATCTTAGCATTATCTTAGAAGAAGAGGTAATTAGTACGCACTCGTCAAGTATTTCTCTAGGACGATCATATCACACACATTAGTTTACCAGAACGACTGCCCACTAGGGGCGCTGCAACAGGGGGGAAGGGGAAGGGGGGACATATCCCCCACCCACTTTAAAATCTAGGCGGACCTCCTATGTATTGGCCCCCCCCCCACTTTTACCACTGAATTTATGTTGGTTGGTTGGTCCCCTACATACACACCATGGTTCCAGCTCCCCTACTGACCACTTGTGGTATACAACATCACACCATTATCCTATAGGTTATACGATATATATATATATATATATATATATATATATATATATATAGTTATACGATAATACGGAAATAATATAAAATGAATCGATAATACGGAACCATCGAGAAACCTCTGTTCCTACGTAGAAAGTTGTTTTCACGTCTTTCAACATTTTCTTAGGAATCGTCACCTTCTTGCTGGTAGTAAAACCTGAACTCGTCGGCATGGCGACTTCAAGCTTTTCGAGTTTATCTTCCGACAGATGAGTGGCTACAAAAGGGGGCGTGGCATCATTACAGCACACGTATACGTATACATTGTACGTCGTACACTGTATAATATACACTGAGTGTATACTATAAACTGTATACGGTATACACTGAGTGTATATTATAGGCTAGTGGACAGACTGAGTTAGTTGCGAGTTCGTTCAACTTTTGTACACTGTAAGGCGTACACTGTACGACGCACGACACTATATATTAACACATGAACGGAGTATAGATTATTATACGCATAGGTTATATGTGATATAAATTATTGTATAATGAAAATATAATATATAATATTACTATAACAATATCATTACTATATATGAAGGTTCTTATAGTTTACTATCTTACCGACGATTTATTTAAGGTTGCTTCGCAGAATCTTTGATAGTACTATGATTTAAGACACGCGCACCATGTACACTTTACACGGGGCGCGTGTCTTACATATATGTATTGGTGTACACTGTACAGTGTACACCAATAGGCGAGCGCCATTAACACGGGGTGGGGTGGGGGTGGAGGTGGTACACTAACGTAGGGGAGTGGTTCGCTGTTGTTCCTGTATGGAGAAACACGTCGGAGAATAGTACCGAGAACCCTCGGACTTGCTGACCACAATCTGCACGTGATCGGAGGAGGGGGCGTGGCTTACGTTAAGTCACGTGACGTACGGCGCGGTACCATGGCCTACTTTAGCTTCGGAAGCTAAACGAGGCCATGGCAGTACGTAGATATGATGTACTATATAAGTAATAACACACACACAAACATACACACATACACACACACATACACACATACACACACATATTACTTAGGTAATGACGTATGGCATACTACATATTAATGTACATGTGATATACCGTAGATGGTGACAGATAAAATTGATATTTAAGATATTCAAAGAGCTCGTGATGGTAAATATAACTGAGCAGGATTTAAATTATACTAATTACTAAACCTATTATATAGTAAATACTAGGGGCGCTGGAACGATTTTATATGTAGGGGGGACCAACTAATCAAAATAAATATGGTGTTAAAAGTTGGTGGGTACCAATACATAGGAGGTCCCCCTAGATTTTAAAGTGGGGGGACGTATCCCCCCCGTCCACCTGTTGCAGCGTCCCTATAGGGTTATATAGTAAATACCCGACCATCGGGATTTGAACATGTTGATGACTAATGAATACATAATTAGTTGTGTTAGCATTGCTGCTAGGTATAGCTACACCTATAATGACATACAATATACTTATAATGTACTTATAATGTACTTATAATGTACTTATAATATACTTATAATGTACTTATAATGACCTATAATGTACTTATAATGTAACTACCTTCATGAACGGTCTCCAGATGAGATCCAGGGACTTGTAAATAGAAGTTTGCTTCGGATGGATGACGGTTGTAGTCTTAGACGGTCGTATGTCCCAGAATAGAACACTGGTCATTGTGTATTATATTATGTTATGTAGGGGAAAGTATCCGATTACCTACCCCTAAATGATTATTTGTAATAACTTATTCAATATTAAATATATTTATTTGAAATTTTGTAATTTGAGTAATATTATGGCAATGAATAATGTGGCTATTTTAAATTTTTGATATAATTATATTTACAAGAATAAACAGGGGGGTCGGTAATCGGATATATGTGCCTAATACCGACCCCCTTCCCCTATTACCGACCCCCTAAAATAATCGTGGTATAAATAATTGTAGTATTATAATATCCAATAAAAAGAGTAGATATACATAACTATAATTAATTATATAATAACATGATGTAATTTATTTTTTATTGAATTTATGTTTTAATAGTAATATTAAATTTAAATTTAAACTTTATAGTAATTATATTAAAATAGTGTATATTATTATTTAATATTTATTTATTAATCAGTAGGTGTATTGTAAACAGTAAACCTATGTATATAATCAACTAGAATTATGAATGCTAAATCTATATCAATGATACATAAACAACTTATGACATATTTTAAATTAAAATACGAATCTATTTTGATTGGATATAATAAATCACATGGGGTCGGTATTAGGGTAATTTAGGGGGTCGGTAATAGGAAAATAATATGGGTTGGTATAATTAAGATATATTGGTTAATAGTTATTCAAATTCAATTATTTTTATAATAGTTATAAACATTTTATTGTTCTACAATATTATGCACAAAATCAAGTTTTCTTTTAATTAATAAAGTATTTACAATGATTTAAAAAAAGTTATTATTCAAATATTTAAAAAGTAAAAACAGAATATTACATTTTATCAAATAACAATTGTAGGATTAAATATTTTTTTAAACAAAATACTTATTCATATTTATCATTAAATTACTAACAGTTTATATAATTTGTTGATAACTCTTATATTTACTGAGATACGAGAGGGGGTCGGTATTAGGAGGGGGTCGGTAATCGGGGACTTTCCCCTATATATCAAATATAGTATATATGTATGTTTGTAGTAATATGAAAAACTGACAGTGTGGCTCAGTTGACTAAGGCGTCAGATACACAAGCAGAAGGACGCGGGTTCAAGCACCGCCCGGATCATTAAAATAGTTCTTCACATAATATTTAGAAGTGATCATATATTATGTATACTTACATAATATATATACAATAATGATCGACTCTTGTTAAAACCATGGATACCTTAACTTGAGATCGACTTTGAAGGGATAGTAAACCAATAGGGTTATACGTTAATTCAAACTTCATCTAAGTTCCTGAATGGGAACAGGATGAAAGGACTCCACCAAATTAAACAATTTTAAATATTTCAATAATAGAAATAATACATAGGTAATAGTGACAGCTAACGCATAATCGAACGACAAATATTTCGTTACATTTTCCTTACTACATTATTTTATCGGTTTATCTATTATCTCATATCTCTTATCTTACTGAAATCTTATATGTGTATATGTTATCTCACTATATATTATACGGTATTATTATTTATACCTTGTAATCTTATCTACATATATATCATTTCACTATATCTTATCTAACTCTCTAATATCTAACTATCACGCTGCAGTGTCTCTCTTACATGAAAGCGCATTGTCTCGTTGCCTATAGGCTATATATAGGCTATATATATAGGCGATATATACTTCATGAAATGTATGCTGCATATGACTCATCCTTCATTTCAACGACGTGCGACGCATACTAGAAATATGAACGCAAGTACGTAGTGCATGTGAAGCATATTTCTAGTTTGTAATCTCTATTATATATAATAGTATACTATTATATATATGTAACCAATCATAGTTATGACCAATCAATAAAGCACACAACACACGCACCCGATAAAGGCCACGCCCACAAACACACACGTGACTAACTACAACAACAACAACGATTACATAACACCAACCAATCGGTAGCACACGTGATTATCTGAGTGTTGGCGCCATCTTTAGATTCGAACACGGTACCTTGTCTATTTATCTGTGCGGTACGTAATGACGTGTATGGGGTATTTTAAACTTGAATACTTTATTTTAGCTGCATTACTTCCAGAGTTACTTTTAGTAACTAAGTTGTTTTAGTAACAAAGTAACAATTTAGTAATAATTTTGCTTTAGTAACAAAGTAACCACTCTACAAGGAGCGTTAGCCCTTGATTCCAGAAAAAAAGTCCACTAGTCCTAACTATATTAATACGCTTATATTACTACCCAGGCCTAGGTTAGGTCAGCTAACCTCCATGTGGTCAGGTGTCCACTCCAAACACGTGACGCTCATCCTGTGTCCGTAGTCTATGTGGGACAAAGCGCAATACCGCACCACGTTGGATTCCGCATCGGATTGTCCGTCTTCCATGGTCAACTGTTACGCAATAACGAGTCAGGTATGTTACGTAACTAGCGTCTATTACGTAACGAAGCTATTTATAGACTTA
The DNA here is from genome assembly GCA_964019155.1 of Osedax fenrisi. Classification (NCBI taxonomy): domain Eukaryota; kingdom Metazoa; phylum Annelida; class Polychaeta; order Sabellida; family Siboglinidae; genus Osedax; species Osedax fenrisi. The sequence continues at coordinate 99,811,801 of OZ025241.1, read as the reverse complement.
GGTAGGCGTATTATAATGATCATTTAGTATACATTTAAACTTTACAACGATTAATTTAATATTTATTAATATATACATATGTAATTATTAGATATATTTATATATATATATTATAAATATTTATTTATATATATATATATATAATATCGCGATATTGATACGCACGCACGCACGCACGCAAGCACACACGAGCGAATACCGATACATACGCACGGGGCGGACATGCGTACTAGCCCGAGGATAATACTCGCTAACCAGATGTAGCCTGTTCGGCTTAGTGGTGGCGCTAGCGTACTTATTGGACACTGCGGTCAACCTGTCCGAGAGGTGTCCGAGGTCCCACAGCACCAGTTGACCGTTAACGCAGCCCCCCGCCACCAGGGTAGGGTTGCGGGGGTTGAACTTCACGCTGAGGATGTCGTCCGGCGATTCCAGTATCAACTGAGGCCGAGGTGAATGACACGTGATAATGACAAAGAAGATAGATACACGTATTTACAACACTAATTAATATAGGTATTAATACAATAACTACGCAGGTAGTCAGTTTATTTAGATACTGTACGTTTTTTAAATTATTATATTGTTTGCCAGACATTAATAGCGATAAACAGTGTTCACAAAAGTACAAAGTATAATTGTTCTTAAGGGTAAATAAAATAAATATAAACAAAATAATAGAAATTAAGAATAAATTCATTCATTAATGTAATTAATTTATAATAGTACATCATTATGAAATATATTAAACATTTATATAAAGTTTTCGAATCAAATTATATACTTATAAGTATATACTTAGGTATACCTACGTATAAATAAAGTGATATTATTTAGAAATAAGTGATAACGGAAGTGAATAGTTGAAGTGACATCACGTGACATCACAACGTTTACCTGAGGCCGAATAGGATCCGAAAAACTCCAAATAAGGACAACGCTATTTCCGTGAACGATCTGCGCCGTCAGATCTATTCTATCGTAGGCCGACACCTTAGAGGTCAACGAGATGGCCACTACGCCCTTGATGACGGGGTGCCAATCTATAGAGGTCACGATTTTCTTTTGGCTATACTCGAGATCGGTGAAAGATTGATATTCCTAGAGACGGGGAGGGGGGAGTTCAAAATGATAACACAGATAACGGAGATAATGTATGTTACGATAATGATATCGGGCAATACGTTATGTTTTTCCGATAGAAATGAATCGTACAGATATATCGAAATAATTGTAGTGATGGTATTATTTATTTTTAAATTTAATTAAACGATATATTTGAATTTAGTGTTCGCATTAAGTACTAGGTGTAGTGGGCGTGTATATGGCTGAATGGGCGTTCCTATAACAACATGGGCGTTTCTAATACTATAGTATTAAACCTATAGGTGGGCGTGTATATGACCTAAATGGGAGTGGAGGGCGTAACGACTATCCGAGGGGCGTGTCTACCTTAAGTTTATGATCAGCCTTCACTCCGAATATCATATCGTCTACGCCCAACTCGTTCCAGTCGTCTCTGAATAGATTGAACAAGTCGTTCTGCTGCAGCATCAAGTCGTATCTTAACGGGGCAAAAATCACACTTATTCGGGTATTTGTATATTATATAGATAAATGTATATATATATATATATATATATATATAGAAAAATATATATATAAAAAACCTAAGAAATAAACCAATTAGAAAGTAATAAAATAAATTAGTATTCAAATTAAATATTGAGAATACAGTCACCTATCATATTTAAATATATTCTTTACTATTCTCTCCACGTTAACCTCGGAATAACGACAGCCAGGAATTCGGTCATCTGTGAACTGTTCAGATGAGCGTCCTTCTCTTGCTGCGAGAAGTACCTGGTACTTGTCTGGGTGACGGCGTTGCGGGGGAATCTCCATACAGCCTGGTCTCCACTCTCGCTAGTACGGGGTACTGCCTAATGAGGGCGGAAGGGCGAGGGTGAGGGCGAGGGTGAGGGAGGGAGGGAGGGCGGAAGGGAGAGAGAGAGAGAGAGGGAGGGCGGCGGCGTTGCGGGGGAATCTCCATACAGCCTGGTCTCCACTCTCGCTAGTACGGGGTACTGCCTAATGAGGGCGGAAGGGCGAGGGTGAAGGAGGGAGGGAGGGAGGAAGTGAGAGAGAGAGAGGGAGGGAGGGTGGCGGCGTTGCGGGGGAATCTCCATACAGCCTGGTCTCCGCGCTCGCTCGTACGGGGTACTGCCTAGTGAGGGCGGAAGGGTGAGGGTGAGGGTGAGGGTGAGGGAGGGAGGGAGGGAGGGAGGGAGGGAGGGAGGGAGGGAGGGAGGGAGGGAGGGAGAAGAGAGAGGGAGTGGATAGGGGGAGTTAAATATAGATATATAGAGGGAAATATAGAGGTAGATGTAGTGAGATGAAGAGAGAGGTGGATAGATAGTATCGCAACACTTATCCTCAAGGTAACCCCTCAAGGTCACCCCTCATAGGTGTACAATATAGATAATAATTAACGATACAGGGGGTAGATGTCATACGGTCATACGGGGGTGAGTTGACCACTATTATTGACCACTACGGTGTGGCGATATAACGCGATGATGTAACTACTGGTCGCTGTGACGTCACTACTGGACGCTGTGACGTCACCACTGATGACCACTGTCACGTGTACTGTTAAGTAACTTACGTAACCGATAATTACGTAAGTGTACATATATCATCAATATTAGCTAGTTTACGAATAATATATTTTATATATTACTTAATTACTACAGGTTAAACTTTAATAGGTATTCCATGATTTATGTATACTAAACAAGTACTGATAATAATCTCGAGATATAATTATAATCTTTATTGAGGTAACGAGATATAAAGAAAGTGGATAATAAATTGACGCATGATTGCACTCAATGAATTTACTAATAGATATACGAATAGATTGATTTATATTATAAATATCAATAACATTGTATGATATCTTTAATTTAAATACACATAATTATGAGGAATATTAATATTTAGTATTTTAAATATATAATGTTATTCTTAGTATAGATAGTAGGGGAAAGTATCCGATTACCGACCCCTCCTAATATCGACCCTCTCTCATATCTCAATAAGTATAAGAGATATAAAAAAATATATATAGGACTGCATGAACTGTTGGTAATTTAATGATAAATATAAATAATTATTTTGTTAAAAATTGTTAAAAAATATTCAATTTTACAATTGTTATTTGAATAAGTGTACTATTCTGGTTTTACTTTTTAAATATTTGAATAATACATTTTTTTAAATCATTGTAAATATATTATTAATTAAAATAAAACCTAAAGCTATGCATAATAATGTAGATCAATACAATTTTCATAACTATTATAGAAATAATTTAATTTGAATAACTAATAACCAATAGATCTTTATTATAGCAACCATATGGTTTTTCTATTACCGACCCTCTAAATTTCCATAATACCGACCCCATGTGATTTATAATATCCAATCAAAATAGATTAATATTTTACTTTAAAATATGTCGTAAGTTGTTTATGTATCATTGATATAGATTTAGGATTCATGATTCCAGTTTATTATATATATACTGATTAATAAATAAATATTAAATAATAAAATACACTATTTTAATATAACTAGTATAAAGTTTAAATTTAAATATAATATTAATATTAAAACATAAATTCAATAATAAATAATGTCGTGCGTTTTTTAATTAATTATATCTATTTATGTATCATAATTTGATTGGATATTATAATATTGCACTTATTTTTACCACAAGTATTTAGTAGGTTGGTAATAAGAGAAGGAGTCGGTATTAGTCACATGTATCCGATTACCGACCCCCCTGTTTATTCTTGTCAATATAATTATATCAACAATTTAAAATAGCAACATTATTTATCATCATAATATTACCCAACTTACAAAATTTCAAATAAATATATTGAATAAGTTATTACAAATAGTCATTTAGGGGTCGGTAATCGGAGACTTTCCCCTATATTAACACTGATCGTAATTATCATAATATATATGTATACATAGATAATAATAATTTAAAATTGTGTAGGTATTTAGTATTAGGTTTCTACTGCAGCGCCTCTATCGCAAAGTTCCATACACTACATTCAATTTATTATAAACTTTATTTATACTGATGGATATAACGCAAAAGATAATTAACTGAATACGATGACACGTGCTAATAAAGACGACACCTGCCGGTTCATCTCGTGAAGATAGTTATAACCCGGGTTATAACCTATAGGTGTATACATACACAGATACACACACATACACACACAAATACGCAGGCACAGTGTCGCCCATATCCTCACGAACACCCCACACTAGTGATGTAAATGATGCTCAAATCTAAAGCATGATGCAGTCTCAGTCTCAGTTACCTAAAGTCTCAACTCGGCTCGGGCTCGTTTTGTTAGAGTCTCAGCTCGGCTCGGGCTCGCTTGGCTAGAGTCACGGTTCGGGCTCGTTTTTTTCTCGAAAATGAACGTCTCGGCTCGGCATCAAAAACCAAAAGTCTCGGCTCGGCATCAAAGAGCTCGGCATCTTTTACATCACTACCCCACACCCACTCACACATATACCTGTACAGATTTGTGTAGCTCCAAGAGCTCCACGTACTTGGTGTCGTCTTCGAACTGCCGGTACTCGGCAACATACGGGTGGGCGTGTTTATCTATTATTCTGTCGGCGAAGTGAAACTCTCGTCCGAACGACTTGCGCTTCTTCGTGATTATTGTTTTTATCTGCACAATATACACATCATGAATTACAATGATTTATATATATATATATATATATATATATATTTATATATATATATGTATAAATATAATTATTATTAAATTATTATCGTATTACTATTATTTTATTATTATTTTCTTCCCGTACGAGAGAAGGGGTCTACATGACCCTGTTTTAGTGCATAATAAACCTAATATCACCATAGTCATATATATATATATTATAGTTTAATGGGTGATAATGACATTATTTACAAAACTAAATAATAAATAAAAATCGCAATTTGTATCCCGCAATTAGTACACGTTAACCTAATTACACACCGCTAGGGGTAACATCATAACAATATAGAGGTGTTAACCATAGGGTAACGGAAGTGAGGTGGGTGGGGGGCGTAACCAGTTCTCTATTGTAGACTACGCTATCGAAGCGTACATCAAGGTCATCTGTACCCTGCACCCACTTCTTGGATACGGGGGGTACGTATTTAAGGGGCGTGGAAGAGGCTAGAGAGGAGGCGGTAACAGAAGCGCTCTTGGCGGTTGATTGACTGGTCTTACTCTCCACTTTACCGCTCACTTTACGGAACAACTGTATGGGGTAGTAGTAGTAGTAGTAGTAGTAGTAGTAGTAGTAGTAGTAGTAGTAGTAGTAGTAGTAGTAGTAGTAGTAGTAGTAGTAGTAGTAGTATTAGTAGTAGTAGTAGTAGTAGTAGTAGTAGTAGTAGTAGTAGTAGTAGTAGTAGTAGTAGTAGTAGTATCAGTATTACTAGTATTATAATTAATGTAGGTATACCTAACTATAGTATACTATATAGTGTGGGTAATATATATATATATATATATATATATATATATATATATATATTATAAAGCGAAATTTATTGATGTTTTTATTTAAATTATTTTAAATACACTTAGATTAATGAAGAATTGTGTAAACACATTGGATAAGGAGGGGCATGATTTTACTCATTTTACTCATTTACCTTCATCAAATATTTGCACATTTCATTGAAACTTAGTTAAGGAGGGAATTTATAATGATCTAACAAATAATGAGTTAATGAGCAACACTAATTTAAATTTATGTATGAGAGATATTGAATTAATAACATGGTTGCATTAAAGTTATCTATTAAACATTTTCGCTGAAAGCATAGCAGTACAGAATATGTAAATATTATGTATGAATTGCTTTTATTAGAGATCTCTGTACAGGTATTTCCATAAAGATTTTTTTCTTAGTGAAAATCGAGACTATTTTCTTATAATTGTGGTTATTATAATAGATAATAAAGAGGTCGCTTTAATCGTGACATTTGGACACTGAAGATAGATACCACGGAAACGTAACTATTAACATCCTATAGGTTATTATAGCCATAACTATAGCTATATATACTTATTGTTGAGTCTAAAAATAGATATAAAGTAATGTTCACATAGAATAAAATAATTGAAATAAATTCATTACATTTTTGTTAATTTTATTTATCTTTCCTGATTTTTTCACAAATGTTCAAGGTTAAAATTTAAAAAAAAATATTATTTTCTCTGAAAAAACATATTACATATTTGATATCAGAGTAAACAATTAACCTATACATAGTTATTAAAACACAGACTTCAGATTACATGTGTTAAAATGTTAACGAGTGTCATCAATCAAAGATCGATCGGGTAGAAATGATATTAGCTGAATTGTATTATATGTTTTATAAAATTAAGTCTTCTTAATAGTATAGAGCTAGAGAATTCTCTCTTGATTTAGCCATATATTTATATTTTACCTATATATATAAATATTTCCGGTAAACTATAAATCCATGGATATAGCGTAATATAATAGACATACTAATATATACACTTAGAAGTAACTATATACCTATAGGTATATCTATAGATACAAACCTCCACACCATGTGACGTATATAAGGGTTATATACGTTACATGATGTGGAGGTTTGTATCTACATATAGCCTATAAGTGGTATGTTATTATGCATCATATGTTATCGTTATAATTAATAACAAACCACACTAACTAACAACTCTTTATAAATGAATGTTTATGTGTATATTATTGTTGTGTAAAGTGTATTGAACTAGATCTGAGACTTTAGTAATTCACTAAAAAATATCATTTAAAATATTAAAATACTTTCTATCATATTGAATGATGAGTCATCAACTACTATAGTAGTAGGATATATCCTCGTTATTACATATAATATTATATTTATATAATATATTTATATTAATTTTCTTAATCATGAATTTTGTATCTAAGATATGCTTTTGCTATATAATATATTTAATAATATAACAATATATAAGTGATATTATATAACAATATTTTTCAATTTATTTTACTCAATAATTTAATATAAATTAATATGAAATAATATATCAATAAGAGATATATATAAACAAACCGAAATCAATAGTGCTTTGGCTTCTTTGGTGGTCGCGAAATAGAAGTTTTGCCCGAATTTCGATATTTCATCGTATACGACGACCACATCTTCCGCTTGATAAGCCTGATGACGTAATAGATAATACGTGCTACATTACGTAACTTACGTCTGGTATGTTAATAGTAGTTAATACATACATGTTAATAGTAGTTAATACATACATGTTAATAGTAGTTAATACATACATGTTAATATTAGTTAATACATACATGTTAATAGTAGTTAATACACACATGTTAATAGTAGTTAATAAATACATGTTAATAGTAGTTAATACATACATGTTAATAGTAGTTAATAAATACATGTTAATATTAGTTAATACATACATGTTAATAGTAGTTAATACATACATGTTAATAGTAGTTAATACATACATGTTAATAGTAGTTAATACATACATGTTAATAGTAGTTAATACATACATGTTAATAGTAGTTAATACATACATGTTAATAGTAGTTAATACATACATGTTAATAGTAGTTAATACATACATGTTAATAGTAGTTAATACATACATGTTAATAGTAGTTAATACATACATGTTAATAGTAGTTAATACATACATGTTAATAGTAGTTAATACATACATGTTAATAGTGATTAATAAACACATGTTAATAGTAGTTAATACATACATGTTAATAGTAGTTAATACATACATGTTAATAGTAGTTAATACATACATGTTAATAGTAGTTAATACATACATGTTAATAGTAGTTAATACACACATGTTAATAGTAGTTAATACATACATGTTAATAGTAGTTAATACATACATGTTAATAGAAGTTAATACATACATGTTAATAGTGGTTAATACATACATGTTAATAGTAGTTAATACACACATGTTAATATTAGTTAATACATACATGTTAATAGTAGTTAATACATACATGTTAATAGTAGTTAATACATACATGTTAATAGTAGTTAATACATACATGTTAATATTAGTTAATACATACATGTTAATAGTAGTTAATACATACATGTTAATAGTAGTTAAAGAAAATGTACAGAATTCATTAATATACAATGTAAAATATAAATTATCAGAAGGCGAAAATAATTATTTAAACTGAACGTTACGTCGTTAAAAATGTAATATATCCCGTATGTTCCCTGGCGAGATATGTGTACAATGTACAATGTAAACATATTATTTCAAATAGTATAAACTGTTTAGTTTTAATGATTTATCTACGCATATCTACTACCATAGTTTAATAATTATTCATTTAAATGTGTTGATACTATAGTATCAATATATTACTATATACTATATTTATATATATATTACTATATACTATATACTATATTATATAGTCTATATATATATACTATATTATATAGTCTATATATATATATATATATAATACTATATATAGTATATATATTGTTATTGTTATTGTTATTTTTATTTGGTGGAGTCCTTTCATCCCATCCAGGAACTTAGATGAAGTTTTCACTTATAACCATATATGGCTCTAATGTCCTATCGAAGCCGCTCTCATGTTAAGGCATCCATAGTTTTAACGAGAGACGGTCATTTATTTATACACAATTATATAAGATCACTTCTAAATAATATTTTAAGCCCCATTTTATAAAATTAATTAATGGTCCGGACGAGGCTCGAACCCGTGTGTGTCTGACACCTCAGCCACTGAGCCACACAGGTATTTTTTGTATATGGTCATGTACTTTAAATGTTTGATAAGGCCTATCACGTACAATATACACTTCGTACTACTACTATCTATAGAATATTCATCGATCTCTGTGCTTAATAACGTTAATGATACCCTTGAAAGGGTGGAAGTCGCTGATAGCTCCCCTAGCGGCGATATCCTGCGTTATGGCCGTCTTCTGAATCAAACACCAGGGCATCTGTTTAGTGAAGTTCTCGTACGGGATACACGCTAGGATCTCCTGCGTCTTGCTCGATAGGAATAGGGGCTTCACATTCGGCGGTAGAACTAAACACGTGATGGGGGTGTGGTTACATCACGTGTGTGTGTCACGTGGTGGGTTTGGTTATATCACATTTTGTGTGTCACGTGATGGTATTACGTAATTAACTTACACACACACGTATATAGGTATATAGGGGAGAGAAGGGTATTGTGGCCGATAACGATATTTCAAGAACCATTATAGTTATCAAAAAATGATATATACGAAAAATGTAGATAATTGAATTATAAGAATGATAGTGTACATCATTTTTTATTTATATCAATATTAATTATTGATTTTTGATTAGAGAAAAAAATCAAATAATCGTAATTTTTATCGAAAAAAAACGTTTGTAGCTGAATATAAGTAAAACTAAATGGGATAATGATTAATTATTTTTATATTTAATATAAAAGTGCGTGTGTATCTTGATATCTGATACAATGTATTTTATTTTCTAATTATAAAAATAGTACGTATTTGAATACATGACGCGATCCTAGTGGCTATTTCGGAACTATCGACCATAATACCCGCACTAGTGTATTTTATCTCTATTTATACATAACATTTGCTTTTTAATAAAAATCAAATGATTTGAATACAAATAATTAAATGAGTAAATGTTGATAGCCATTATTTAGAACAACATATTGTAATTGTATATACAACTTATTGGATCATAATATCCATTATTAGTATGATATATTTTGTTTCTTGTAAGGTAATAAAAACATCGGCCATAATACCCTTCCCTCCCCTAGGTGTATATATATATATATATATATATATATATATAATTAAATATTATATATATATATATATATATATATATATATATATATATTTATATATATATGTGTGTGTGTATATGTGTATACATTAATAAATGTATATAAAAATTAATATACAATTAGTAGGAATACAAATGACATATTAACATTATGCTACTCTTAATAGCAGATACTATAGGCCTACACCGGTATCTGACTGGGTATATCTATAGATATATATCTATAGATATATATATATATATATATATATATATGATTCATTAACGATTGTTGATGAGGTGTAATGCTTCTTATGCAATATTATTACGTAATACTTGTCACGTAATAGCACGTATAGGCACGTATTCTCTTTAACAATGGCAACAATGACGACATATTATACAGGTAAATAATGTATGTTCTAAAATGGTAGATAAGATAATTATATGAATATATATATATATATATATATATTAAAAACTGAGTGTGTGGTTTAGTTGACTAGTCTTCAACATATATATATATATATATATATATATATGTAGTGTAATCTAATTTCATATATGGGATATTAGAACAACACAAAAACAATAATAATAAATATATATATATATATATATATATATATGTGTGTGTGTGTGTGTGTGTGTGTGTGTGTGTGTGTGTGTGTGTGTGTGTGTGTGTGTGTGTGTGTGTGTGTGTGTGTGTGTGTGTGTGTGTGTGTGTGTGTGTGTGTGTGTGTGATATATACATTACCATTAGGAACAAAGGCCACAGTGTTGGTAGAGTCAAGGGTAAGTGACTTACGAGCTTTGGCTAATCTTTCTTTCTTCGACATTTTAAGTTCTATTTCAAAAATTTCAAATAAATATTACAAAAGAAAATATATAAATGTAAATAGTTTATAATGAATTTAAAATATCTAATATATATATATATATATATATATATATATATATATATAGTTATATGTAATATAGACATAATTATGTCAATAAACATTAATTATATTAATAAATAGAATACAAATATTATATATGGTATATATATATATATATATATATATATAAGTAACACTAGATATATAATATCAATGCATTGTTACAGTATACATGATATATCTTAATAATATATCCACTAGATTTTTGTAATTTAAATTATTTATAACCATGCTTATATGCATATATTCATAATAATATGTATGTTCTACTAGTTAGACGGCTATTCGACTATATTGTCTATACATAATAATATATTAAGAATATAATATATATATTATTATTTATATATAGGTTAATTAAAAACAACTATTACATTATTTAAATATAATGTTATAATATATATGTTAATAATAATATATTAAGAATATAATATATATTATTATTTATATATAATTAAAACAACTATTACATTATTTAAATATAATGTTATAATATATATGTTAATAATAATATATTAAGAATATAATATATATTATTATTTATATATAATTAAAAACAACTATTACATTATTTAAATATAATGTTATAATATATATGTTCTCTAACATAATACATTTATGTGATACATATATACCTACATAATATATGCATATATTTGAAGCTAAATTAATAAATTTGAATAACTCGAACATAAAATATATGAAATTAAAAAAAAAATAGAGTTAACTTATATAAAATAAAACTTTATAAAACTTAATATAAATTATATTTGATAACATTAACTACTGTAAAGTATTACACAATGTATATGTTAGTATTGTACAAATAATACAATTAATAATAATAATTATATTATTAATAATTATACTTTATAATAAATTTATTATACCGAATAATTAGATATAGGTTTAAATAATATAATTAATATTTAAACTACATACATATTCAATGTTTAATTAAAATATATTATGAATCATAATATCTACTTGATTATATACTAACTTATATCAGCTATTTATATAATTAATATAATTTTCTTGTAAAATTCGTTATATATTTTAATGTATATAAACAGAATCATTTAAATTAATTGGCCAATCATAAATGACTAAACGAACAAAGATTATAGAAATGTAAAATATTTGAATTTAATATTTTTGAAAATAATATACAATATTTAACGAGTATTTAAATGTATCAATCCGTATACAGATTGTAGATAGTTAGATATATATATATATATTATTATAATAGATTTATATTTATTATAATAGACAATGGGAGTATATAATAACCATATAAAGTATATATTCTGTTAGATATTAATGTTATATAATTAGTAAACAAAATATAATAAAGTGGGGGGGAGGGGTCATGTCTCCACCCCCCGTCCCCCCTGTTGCAACGCTACTATAGGTATACATCTATCGTATTTAGATATGCGTCATTATATAGTTAGGGGAGAATACTCGAATACCGACACCCTAACAATAAATCACCATTACTTTATTATTTCTCAATTAAATACTTCCAAATTTTATTTATAAGTATTAAGTATTACTCTGAGATAACAAGGGGTGTCGATATTAGAGCACTCTCCCCTATAGGGGAACTGCGGGTATTATTAACCGGTTTGTATATAAGCAGTATTATAAATAACATTATTATAATACTGTTATGTGTATTTACTAGATAACTATTAAATGTGAGATTATAGCAGTGTGCTAACTGTATAGGTATATATATATATTTATATATATATACCTACTTATAATTATTTATAATTGAATTTTAATATTATCGTATCAATATAATAATAATATTTATTAGAACAATTTTAATTTGTTGTGTCTGTTAAATTACAATGCTATTTATATAATGTTTTCATCTAAAGGGCTTCAAAATAAGATGCATATTTTCTGTTGTTGTTGCCCATTCAAATGATATACCTTAGTACCATAGTACCACCGTGTTAGTAAGCGTTGTGTGTACCTAATCACCGTCCCAATTGTATTCATTACATGTACATGCTGATGGTACGTTGGGATGGTGCGTTTAACGTAGAAACCTGTAGTATACTAATACGTATTGGTATACCAATACACCGCCTCAAACGTACCATCAACATTCACGTGTATATAAATACAGAGTGTAGGTTGGTACGTTACAATAAACGCCCCCTTAAATACCTATTAATAAATGTCAATATAATGTCATGGTTGTAAGTCTATTTACATGTGTTACACATAGGCTAGAGTGAATATTGTATTCAAGTAAAACATATGTGTTATCGGCTGCAAACTATATCACTCTACATATACAGTACCGCCCACCTTAGCGTGACAATCTATGACGTCATAGCAACTGTTTCCGTTTCCGGATATTCCCGGTTTAAGGACTTCCGGACCACTGTGATAACTGTCTGTGTGGCTCAGTGGCTAAGGCGTCAGACACACAAGCAGTAGGACACGGGTTCGACCCTCGTCCGGACCATTAATTAATTTTATAAAATGGGTCTTAAAATATTATTTAGAAGTGATCTTATATAATTGTGTATAAATAAATGATCGGCTCTCGTTAAAACCATGGATGCCTTAACATGAGAGCGGCTTCGAAGGGACATTAGATCCATATATGGTTATAAGTGAAAACTTCATCTAAGTTCCTGGATGGGATGAAAGGACTCCACCAAATAAAAATAACAAATAACAAAAATAACTGTTCGGTACGAGTTCCGTGGGTTCCAATTGTTAATAATTGGACCGACACATTCCTATTATTATAGTTGATATACAAATATATCTTGTAGGATATTAAAATATCTTATACTAGTCTGTTGTTACTATTTTAGAAGTATCGGATTTATCATTTTATTAAATTTACCGAATATATTTCTATAGAAAATTATTAATACAATACCTATAGGTATATATATATATATATATATATATCTTTACCTATTTACCATTTATCATATATGATATATGTATTATCTTATTATTTATCTTTATTAATTAAACTAATACATTATTTTATTTCAATAGTATCATGTTATTTATGCTACATAAACAGTGTAGGACCTAGTAGGTACCTATAGTACATACCTATAGTTCATAATCTATAGATTCATTAACATTATATATAATTTTAATATATAATAAAATTAGTCGTTTATATAAATTTCGATGTATTTATCATATTTACAAATTACTCTTTGATGGATTCGTCTAATTTATTGAACATGGTAGGTGATGTGATATGTGATATTTATAGATGTAATAACTAGAAAAATTCCTATATCATATTATAAGATTTTTCTTTTGATTTCTCAATTATAGTATTTTGATTAGGAATTATTACATTTTATATATATATATATATATATAATGTAATGCTTCCAACCAGAGCTTGGCACGATACTCAAAAATGTATAATATATCCAATTACAATTACACACTTTTTTCTTATAATAGATACTACTACAATTACTTTAAAACAAATCATAGTAGATACAATTACAAATACAGAATTTTATCAGTAGATACAAATACATTATAATTATATATAATATATATGGTATACAGATATAAATTATATACATATATATTATATTATATAATATATATTTATATATATATATAATAGTTCCAGTTCACCTAATAGTCCTATTGAGAAAGCTCTACACGAAACACGAAGCTACTAGGACAACTATAAGAACATAATTCGGTGAAACTGATACTATACATAGGGAAAGGGGTAAGAAAAGGATGTATTTTATCCCCTTACTGTTTAACATATATGCAGTAAATATAATGAGAGAGGCATTAGAAGATTGGGATGGGGGAATCAGTATTGGAGTAGGAGGACTATTAACATGAGATATGCTGATGACACAACACTGATAGATAAAACTAAAAACGATCTTATAGCAATTATGGAAAGAGTGAAGTTTGCTAGTGAAAAGGCAGGTCTTTATTTAAATGTAGGTAAAATTAAAGTAATGATAACTGAAGACCAAGGAGAAATGGTAGTAGATGGCAAACATATTAAGTAGTATCTCACTTTATTTTCCTGGGAACTCTAATAACCAAGGATTGATTCTGTGTGAGGGAAATACGCAGATTGCTAACAATGGGGGACTAATGAAAATCTAGAAAGAATAAGAAATTACCCTCAGAACAAAGAGTAGGCTTGTAAAAACTTTAGTTTTCCCTATAGTCTTATACGGAGCAGAATCTTGGACAATGAGAAAGCTTGAGAAAAATATGAGCGATGCCTTTGAGTTGTGGTGTTGGAGACGTCTGCTAAGAGTAACATGGATCGACAGAAAGACAAATTTATGGGTTATTGATAATATAAAACCAGAATGGACGCTTGAGTCAAGGATAGTTAAGGCATCATTATGCTAGTTTGGCCATTTCATAAGAGCAGGCGGAATGGAATATGAAGTGATGGTAGGAAGAATGGGGGGTCATAGAAGCAGAGGAAGACCACGGAAAAGATGGCTAGATAGCATAAAGAAAAACTACTAATGAACTATCTTAAACATGATGCGAGCCTCAAGATGTAGGAGGAATTGTAGAGCTGCTGTAATCGATGTCGCCAGGGGTCGGATACGACTCAACGGCACAGGTTAACAGGTATATATACATATATATTAGTGTTGCAACTGGACCCTCATTTCAGTGTATCAGTATCGTTCAATTCAAAAAATCTAAGTATCAGTATCGTATCAGTTCATAAAATCAAAGTATCAGTATCGTATCAGTATCATAAATAATATTTTTAAGTATTAGTATTGTATCAGTACTAGTGTTGGACATTTTCAGAATTTTCACTCAGTCGAAGTTTTCGAATAGTAATTATATACACTTCGAATATTTCAAATAGTATTATTTTTGTTAAATTAAGTATTCAACGTTTTCAAATAGTAAAATTATTCATTTCGAATGTTTCAAATAGTAAAATTATTCATTTCGAAAGCTTCAAATAGTAAATATATTCATTTCGAAAGCTTCAAATAGTAAATAATTGTCTTATCCAACCCGACATTGCTCAGTTTTTGATTGTTTGCTTACCTATTATTTATTTAGTATAGCTATTCTAATTGGTTATTCATGATTTTACATTGCTACATTAGTATATACAATACAATAAATTTTAGCTAAAATACAAACAAATTTAGACAAATATTTTTTTATATTTCAAAAATTAGTGGAAAAATATTTAAAAATACAAAAACATGTCAAAATAATACAAAATATATTTTTAAGAAATGTTCTAAAAATAATATAAAAAATATAATATTTTATATTATAAATTAGAAGAAAAATATAAAAAAAATACAAAAAATATAAAAAAATATTACAAAATATATTTTTTTAAATATCGAAAAATATTTTAAAAATATTACATATATTTCAAAATATAATTTAATGCTACATTAGTATATACAATAAAATACATTTTAGCTAAAATACAAACAAATTTAGACAAATATTTTTTTATATTTCAAAAATTAGTGGAAAAATATTTAAAAATACAAAAAATATGTCAAAATAATACAAAATATATTTTAAAAAAATGTTCTAAAAATAATATAAAAAATATAATATTTTTATATTATAAATTAGAAGAAAAATATAAAAAAAATACAAAAAATATAAAAAAATATTACAAAATATATTTTTTTAAATATCGAAAAATATTTAAAAAATATTACATATATTTCAAAATATAATAATATATAGTATAGTGGAAATCATTTATGCTCATACATTATTTATATACAATCACTAATTTTCTTAAATTAATTAATTAAAGTTATTTAAAATTATATTTAATAGAGTTAAAAATGTTGTTCTAAAGACACTAAATTTCCATTGGCTAAATTGAATTTTAAATATTTTTTTTATTATTTGAATTTATATGTTTTCTAACTCATTTTTTGAGCTCACTTTTTGTTTAATTAGTATCACATAACATGAAAATAGTATCAGTCTGATTCTTACTAATACTTTTAGTGTATCAGTCTGATTCTTACAAAATTTTAAGTGTATCGATATCAGTCCGAATTTTGTTTTTTTTAAAATAGGTATCAGTCTGAAGTCCAGTTGCAACACTAATATATATATATATATTCATCGATATCGAATTTGATAGTACATATCAAGGTATATTATACGGTAATAATTTCCAACAATTTGCCGGAAAGTAAGAGGATAACAACCCAAACCCAACCCACTAAAATTGTAGTTAACTTGCTAGAAAATATCTTTCTAACAAACATTTCCGGAAATACTGGTAGTGGTATACTCCCTTTAAAAGGACATATTACACATCTACACCTTATAACGTGTTCTTCAATAGATGATATATAATACATTTGTTGACATTTAATGACATTTAATGACATTTGATGATGCCCACGATGAATATTTTAGTATACCAGCGTTTATTTCATCTGAAATTATACTGTGAGACATTACAGACTATAGATAAATATATATTATTACAATAACTATTTTTCAACTAAAAATAATCAGCGACCTTTACTTTCGAATGTTCAACACGAATAGAGTAAATTATCAAATATACAAAAAATTAATTAATAATATATTATTATTTAGAATTAATCATATTTATTAAAATGATTTTATCTTTCAATATAATATATAATTTTGAATTATAAATCAATTATTATATAATATATATTATCAAAATAATTTCTTTGTTTTCAATAAATATATATAAATGTTTTTTTTTGAGAATAAATCACTAAATAAAATAACTAAAATCAAATAATTGATATATCATAATTTATAATATAATATTATAAAATATTGATATTAAAATACATAAAATATCCAAATTATATATTATTTAATAAAATGTATTTGTTTACATAATTTTCTTAGTAGTACGTATCATACTCTATGATTCATAGATACTATTTATGACTAATAGATACGATTACAAATACTTATGTAATTTTTAGAATAGATACAAATACAAATATGTAAAAATATATCTACAATACTGATTTGTTTGCCATAATAGATACTGTATCAGCGATAAGGCCCATCTCTGCTTCCAACACATGCTACACATATTTATCAACTGCCTGTGTGGCTCAGTTGCTAAGGCGTCAGACACACAAGCAGTAGGACAAAGGTTCGAGCCTCGTCCGGACCATTAATTAATTTTATAAAATGGTTCTTAAAATATTATTTAGAAGTGATCTTATATAATTGTGTATAAATAAATGATCGGCTCTTGTTAAAACCATGGTTGCCTTAACATGAGAGCAGCTTCGAAGGGACATTAGAGCCATATATGGTTATAAGTGAAAACTTCATCTAAGTTCCTGGATGGGATGAAATGACTCCACCAAATAAAAATAACACTACAGAAAAAAACTAAGCACGTGCTGTAGTTTCATTTACTAAACTCACTATATTACATACATATTATAATACACCTAAAACTTCCTACATAATGCAATATATGTACATTCAATGTAAATAGACACATATCGGGGTTATCAAAGAGTACCATTTTAAGCACAATCCATCGACTATAACTGCTCGTTACATCGGAATAAACTACAAACAAATGTCATCTTATTAGGGGTGCTGGAACGATTTTGTATGTAGGGGGGTAAATTGTGTGGTAAAGGTGGGGGGGACATATACATAGGAGTTCCCCCTATATTTTAAAGTGGGGGTGGACAATGTCCCCCCTGTTGCAGTGGCCCTACACCTTATACGTAATATGAGTATAAATAACAATATCGTGTATCTAAATATACACTGGAAATATGCTGCGCTTGCAATCACTAAATACAATGGTGGCCTACATTGACAACATGGCGTTGGACAAGAGTCCGAAGAAATATTCATCCCAGCTACCTACAGAGACCACCACCAGTCAGAGTTATCATACATACCTAAGTTATCTTATATACACAGTTTAGGGCTTGGAACATGTATCGAACATAACCTGATAATGATATGTGAGTATAATAAATAGCTGGGAAACTTATAAAACTTATGAAATATCAGGATCTCCTCATTTCGACGTAGACGAAAAGATGCATCCACAGATTATGCCAAATAGAATAATACCAGTATCGTTTAAATATATAGTGAATTGAGGAGATTAGTACAAATGCAAGTAAATATAAAGATAGAAGAACCAACTTCATTGTTTCTATAATAAAAAAACTATCAATCATATTTGTTTTTAAATAACAGCTCTCAATCTCAACTAATTACCTTATGAACAACACGTGAAAACACATACACACATATATTTATACTATGTTTTTTTTTGTATACGAATGTTTCCATAACTCTATTGTAATCTAACATCCTAATCATTTATCTAAAATGAATTTTTGTAAATATATTAATTTTACTAATGATATTACTTAATATATAGGTACCATTTATGTCAGCGATATTATATCTAAAATAGTAATTTTAATTGAGAATTGTCATTGGTTAGATCATTAATTACTAACATTTAGTATCTAGGTAAATAGTTAACTTAAACATAGTTATCTGGTAATTATCTATAATATATTTGATATTGAATATATAGTATATAGGGTATATAATTATACATTTATATTTAATTAATATTTCAAAATGTGCACTAAAATATTATTATTTAAAATATTGTCATTTATAAATCAATAGTTTTAACATATAATTTATTTTATATATATATATAACTAATGAATACAATGAAAAATGTATTAAAATCACAAATAAGTATTAATAAATATTAAATAAAGTGTATATATATTATTTTTTTATTTGAACAATTGTAAAATACGCTTAACCAGGTCCCCGGTCAAGTCAGGATAACACACTTTGTCCATTCACGGCTTCATTGCTGTTATATTAGTTAACTTTATTATAATTATAAAATAAATTAAAATTACAATGAAATATAATATAATATGATATAACGGAAATACTAGTTATAAATATGTATGATATTCCTTATTTATCAATATGGGAGGGAAGGGGTAGTGGCCGAGGACGTAGTAGTGGCCGTTTTAATTAACGCTTAAATGGTGCTTGATAGGATAACAAGTTTTATATACAATATTTAGATAATCAAAATATCTATAATATATAGTAAATTTTTTTTTAAAATAATTCATTAATTACTCTAATTTATTATATTATCATTTTTTGTCAAATATTGACAAAAAACATGATTATATATATTTATTCTTATTTATGTGTAAGAGTATGTGCATATATAATTAAATCATTGAATCAAATAAGTTGTGTATTCATCATAAATATAATTATTTAATATTACATAATTTACAAAATATAAATCGAATACATTACGAGACACCTATAGCATTTTCTGGTACTGCGGCCACTACTACGGCCTTGCCTTATTTTAGTGTTTTTTGTAATGCCTAATCAAACGTTTATATTATTAAGTTAAACACTTTATATATAAAAGTGAAATCACAATATTCTAGAACTATATGATTTCTAGTTAATTCAAAAAAATAAGAGCCTACAATTCAGTATTTATCGATATATTAGACATTTTCTGAGGCATATTAATTATCGGCCACTACTCCCTCCTCTACAAAAAAAAATTATTGGCATATTTATATAATAGGACATATTTCATAATATTAAATCGTGATTTTGTTAAATAAGTTAAATGACTATATAAAATAGTAAATAATTAATAATGAAGTTGTTTTATTAATATAAACTATTTATAATTAATTAAATTATTATTTATAAATATTATTCCTGGATTTAATAGGAAAATTAGAAATATTATTTTTTTTTCAAATTTATGTTATTAAATACTGCTATAGTCATGCTTATTAACCATATACTTCACTTTCATAACATTTTCACTAATGTATATGTTCAAAAAATTGATTGAATTTGATTCCTATGTTCTCAATGTTAAAACATACTATCTACCACATATTAAACTTCTATGTGATTGTGTAATACCTTGCAGGTATCAGTTTTAAACAAAACTTCGGATTTATATTTATAAGTACTTCCTCTTATTAACCGAACCCAGTCAATATCAATTTTCGAAATACATAGGTATTCACTCCACCTTAATGTTAAGGGGATACTGCACATAACACGCAATTTGCCAATTTCGAGTATAAATAGATAGTAAAAACATAGGTCCACTAAAAAAAATAGAACTGATATTCTATTCATTCAATTAACCTACTTTTTTTTGTATTATATTCATATATAACATATACATCCATAGGAAAATAGAAATTAATTTTTAATATTATTATTTATTATATTATATATATCTAAATTTATATCTAAATTTATTATATATATCTAAATTAAAATTAGCAATAATAAAATTATGGTATTTCTATAGAAATTATCATTTTATACAATGACTACTATACATTTGATTAATTATCTCTCTATTTTACTATTCACATAATTAAATTCAATATAAAGCACACAAATAATACTACTATAATTATAATAGTTTTTATGTTCTATATGTTTGAATGCACATACCTAGCATGAAATAATTATTCTGAGAAAACAGCATTTGAAGTTTGACAGCATAAAAATGTAATATTGAATAGTATATAATAGCTTTTTTTTATCATCAAAAAAATATTTTTATGCAATTTCTAGACTGAATTCATGTCTAATTTTTTTACAGATAATAAAAAACACTATAATAAGTATTATTATGTAATATGAAAATAAATAAATTAGCATCACAAGTTTTTAATTTTTACACATATTTTTACCCAGAATTCCAGTACAACATTTTGAAATTTCTATTTAAAATTAATTATACTAGGTATACTTATATATTTATATACATATATATATATATATATATAAATATATACACATATTTATTTTATTTATAAAAATCAAACGTAATAATAAAAATCAAATTGTATTGATTATTTTTATGAAAAGATTTTAATTTATAAATAAACAATTTTGCAGATTATTTTTTTTTCACATCTAAAAAAAAATGTCATCCCAATACTAATATTACCAAAAAAAGTTATAATTTTCAAAATAAAAATATTAAAAATATATTTATTTTCAAAAAAATATTTTATATTTATAATTAAAGGGTGTTCACATCAATTCCGTTTTTCAAGTTACAAACGAAACATATTTTTATTGAGAATTATAAATAATTAAATATAAATTATTTCTCGATTATATTAAATAATTATAGATATACATAAATCAGCGATATCTTACATAAGATTCATATAGAAAATAGTAGGTTTTTTTCGTTCGGTAATTTTTTTTGCCAATTTTCAAACGGCGGGTGAAATGTAAAAACATAATAGCATCACAAAAAGTATATTACGTTTCAATAATATATATATAATTTCATAGATCTACGAGACACGCGCGCTACTATGAGATAAGCGGCGGCGGCTGCTGCTCACCTTAAAGCGTGGTACCAACGATACTCGTGCGTACGTGATAGCGATGGCAATGGTGGATGATTAAATCCAGCCGCATACACCGGTACCTACAGTGGTTGCAAGTGTACACCTCTAGCACCTCGACTCTCCTCTGAAGTCCGTTGTCAACGATCAGCGTGAAGATTTCATTTGATATTATCACCGGTTTGCACATGTTAATCTGTACTTGGTCTGAATTCGAAGATGATGAATAGATTTAATATATTATAGTAATAATAATGATATATATATATATATATAAATTATAAAATTAATAAATATTTAGATATTATTTATGTAATTATTATTTTATTGCGATTTAAAATATATTACTAGTAGTAGTAGTAGTAGTAAATTACTTCTAGTAATAGCTGTATTACTAGTAGTAGTAGTAGTAGTAGTAGTAGTAGTAGTAGTAGTAGTAGTAGTAGTAGTAGTAGTAGTAGTAGTAGTAGTAGTAGTAGTAGTAGTAGTAGTAGTAGTAGTAGTAGTAGTAGTAGTAGTAGTAGTAGTAGTAGTAGTAGTAGTAGTAGTTGTAGTAGTAGTAGTAGTAGTAGTAGTAGTAGTAGTAGTAGTAGTAGTAGTAGTAGTAGTAGTAGTAGTAGTAGTAGTAGTAGTAGTAGTAGTAGTAGTAGTAGTAGTAGTAGTAGTAGTAGTAGTAGTAGTAGTAGTAGTAGTAGTGGTATTTTTTAGAGTATAGTTCTAATATATAGATGTCAATATATACATATACCTATTTTAAATAAAAATAAACTGTACAAGTATAATTATATTGTAAAGATAAAAAACAAAAGTAATATTTTATTATTTTTGTTATTATAATTATTTAATTATTTAAGAAATTTATAAAGTAAATCTAGCAGTGAAAATTTGCTATTAGTATAAATGATAAATAAAAAAAATAATTATTCATAAATTATTAATTATCAATTAAATATGTTAATATAAATATTAAATGTATGCTTATATTAAATTATTTAAAAGTATCTAGATAACAAAATAATATCGCTATTAGTATCTAATAATGAAGTTTCAAAAGTAAATAATTCTATTACAGATAATGAAGATGCAGTTATATCATTATCGGTATTTAAGGGGATTCGCGGCACTCAAAATGACAATGTATAAGATAGAAGATATTTTTGTTATGTATTTAACATTATTTTCAGTACATAGGGTTTTGATCCGATTTAATTTTGTAAATTGCATATTGTTAACCAATATGAGGTTACTTAATAAAAATTACTTATTAAAAAATGGTTTACCAAAAATCCGAAATGTTTGTAGGCAAAATATGATGTAAACTAAATTAAATTAATTGTTTTAATTTGTTATAGGGGAAAGTCTCCAATTACCAGAGCTGGGCACGATACTCATAAAATGTATAATAGATACAATTACAATTACACACTTTTTTCTTATAATAGATACAACTACAATTACTTTAAAAAAAATAATAGTAGATACAATTACAAATACAGAATTTTCTTAGTAGATACATCTTAGTAGATACAAATAAATTATAATTATATAAAATATTAATAAAAATATAGATTTATAAATTATATAGATATATATTATATCATATAATATATATGTATATATATATATATATATATTCGTCGATGTCGAATTTGATAGTACATATCAAGGTACATTACACGGAATAATATCCCGAAATGTTTGCTAGAAAGTGATTGTCTAGCAAGTTGTAGTGGGACCCCTTTTAAGTCACTATATTTCCCGAAAATTGTCGGAAAGTAGTGGGACAACTCACTACATTCTCCTTAATTTATCATCTGCCTTCTATACCCTTGACCATAATATCCTTATAAATGGACTATCCTCTATCGGAATAACTGGTACTTCACTCGATTGGTTCATCTCATACCTAACTGGTCATTTGTTTACCAAATTAGCATAAATTTACTAATTTCTAAACCTCATAAAGTTACTCATGGAGTACCTAAAGTTCTTGGTACACTCCTATTCAATATCAATCTACTTCCCTTATTTAAAATTATTGACAAATACCCCACTATAGATCTATAGTCGACTATCACTCGTATATAGATGACACATTACACTGTAGATTGATAGACCCTAACAATGCAATACATTTACTTAACAACTGCATTACTGATATACATAACAGTCTCACCAATAACTCCTTATCACTAAACTGTCTTAAAACTGAATCATTACATATTAAAACATCTACTACTATATTCCTTCCACCACAAATTACCATTAACAATTTGAGTATTTCTTATGCTAATAAAGTAAAAATTCTTGGTATATTAATCGATCCAACACTAAAATTTCACATTCCGACTAAATCATTATCACAGTCAATTAACTACATACTACAAAACTTATGAACAATAATACCCTTCATTAATATTAATACTGCAATCTTCTCGCTACATCCCTCATTCTACCCCACATTGATTACTATAATTCCTGTCCATATAGGGACATATATGCCTCCTCACAATCTAATAAATAAACGCCAACGCCTTCAAAACACAGCTATCAGATTTATATATTTTTCATAGATAAACATTCCAGACAACATATATCTTCTCTAAGAACCAACTTACATTGGCTGCCAATAAAATCCAGTATAATTTATAATATTTCACTCATCATACATTTATCTACTCACTATAACACACCAGACTATCTCGCCAACTTACTAACTTCCCAACATAACTATTTACAACAATAAAAATAAACAAATTAAAATTAAAAACTCCAGTTCTATCATATTTAACATCTGCCAAACATAAATCTTTCTCCGTCCATGCTCCAAAAATCTGGAATGATCTACTTCACCATATCCGGTCAATTGACTCAACTGTAATACTCAATTTAAATCTCAAAACATGCCTTTTCTCAATAAATACATTAAAAAGCACGTCTGAAAACTTCCATAAAGAAGTTGATGGAAGTGCTTAAACGAATTAGGTAACTGATAACAAGTAACTAAAATTATAGTTAACTTGCTAGAAAATAACTTTCTAGCAAACAATTCCGGACATTATTTCCGGAAAAACTGGTTGTGGGATACCCCTTTTAAAAGGACGTATTAAATACTTACACATTATAACGTGTTCTTCAATAAATGATATAGAATAAATTGTTGACATTTAATGACATTTAATGATACCAACGATGAATCTTTTAGTGTATACATTGGTTGTACATACGATGGTATATACCAGCGTTTATAAACGTTATTTATAAAAATATATTTCATCTGAAATTATATTATGAGCCATTACATACTATAGAGAAATATACATTATTACAATATACTATTTTTCAACTCAAAATAATCAGCGATCTTTAATTTCGAATGTTCAACACGAATATAGTAAATTATCAAATATACAAAAAATAAATTATTAATATATTATTAATTATTATTATTTAGATTAATCATATTTATTAAAATGATTTTATCTTTCAAAGTAATATATAATTTTGAATTATAAATCAATTAGTATATAAAATATATTATCAAAATAATGTCTTTGTTTTCAATAAATGTATATAATGGTTTTTGAGAATATCACTATAATTGATATATCATACTTTTTAACAATGAATTAATTTCAATATTTACAAAAGGTATTTGATTACAAATATATTGATGATTTATATATATTAAAATTAATTTATAATATGATAATATAAAATATTGATACAAAATACATATGATGTCCAAATAATATATTATTTAATAAAATGTATCTATTTACATAATTGTCTTAGTAGATACGTATCGTAGATACTATTTATGACTAATAGATACGATTACAAATACTTTTATAATTTTTATAATAGATACAAATACAAATACAAATGTATCTACGATACTGATTTTTTGCCTTAATAGATACTGTATCGGCGATACTGCCCAGCTCTGCCAATTACCGACCCCTAAATGAAAATTTGTAATAACTTATTCAATAATAAATATATTTATTTGAAATTTTGTAAGTATGGTAGTATTATGGCAATGAATAATGTGGTTATTTTAAATTTTTGATATAATTATATTTACAAAATAAACAGATGGGTCGGTAATCGGATACAAGTGCCTAATAGCGACCCCCTTCTCTTATTACTGACCCCTTAAAATAATCGTGGTATAAATAATTGTAGTATTATAATATCCAATAAAAATAGTAGATATACATAAATTAATTACTTATAACATGCATGCAATTTATTTATTATTGAATTTATATTTTAATAGTAATATTAAATTTAAATTTAAACTTTATAGTAATTATATTAAAATAGTGTATATTATTATTTAATATTTATTTATTAATCAGTATGTATATAATCAACAGGAATCATGAATCCTAAATCTATATCAATGATACACAAACAACTTTCGACATATTTAAAAGTAAAATACGGATATATTTTGATTGGATATTATAAATCACATGGGTCGGTATTAGGGAAATTTAGGGAGTCAGTAATAGGAAAACCATATGGGTTGCTATAATTAAGATTTATTGGTTATTAGTTATTCAAATTAAATTATTTCTATAATTGTTATAAACATTTTATTGATCTACATTATTATGCGCAGTATTAAGTTTTATTTTAATTAATAAAGTATTTACAATGATTTAAAAAAAGTTATTATTTAAATATTTAAAAAGTGAAAACAGAATATTACATTTTATCAAATAAAAATTGTAGGATTGAATGTTTTTTAAAACAAAATACTTATTCATAACAGTTTATGTATATATAATTTTTTGATATCTCTTATAGTTACTGAGATATGAGAGGGGATCGGTATTAGGAGGGGGTCGGTAATCGGAGAATTCCCCTATGTTATACTATTTGTAATAAATATATTTAAGTAATATTTATTAAACATATTATAATAAAGATACTATGTACATTTAATCAAGTTTAGATAATTATTCAGAGGCCTGAAAAAATTATAACATAACAAAATAAATTTAAATAAATATTCTGTATAAATCGAGTTTAAAGTTTGACTTTTTATTTTATGGTAATATATGTAAATTATTTGTATCTTTGACTACATGTCTAGTATTATAATATAACATAACAACACAATAATACCCAACCTATAAAGTTATTCTTATAACATTTTTATAATATTACCAATAATTAAACATAATATAATAAGCTATATTTATGAAATTTTTTTACAAGAAAAATATTAAAAATAAATATTGATTTACCAATTCAATGATTTGATTATTTATAGTTATTAAGTTATTGTTGTTTATAAGACTTTTATCGTTATAGAAGTACATTATTTTTGTTTTGCTAATATTTAGATGTAGTTTATTGTTTATGAACCAATTGGATAGAATTTTTAAATTATTATTTATTTTACTATGTTTACATAATGTATTGTAATCGATGTGTAATGCAATACATCATTACATCAGCTTATAATACTACGTTTGTATCAATAGAGTTAATAAATAAATTTGATATGTCTTTAATATATAGAATGAATAGTAGTGGGTATAGATCTGTGAGGTAACTCCACATCATATACAGGATTTGAATATGATAATTTATCATTAAATCTGACAGATTGTTTTCTGTTATATAAATATGATTTAATTGAATTTAGGGTATGCTTCTTATGTTTAATACATTTTAAAGAGTTTAATAAATATAATATTATGGTGAATTGTATCAAAAGCCTTTTTAATATCAACAAATAATATAGAAATGGAGTCATACTTATCAATAGAAATATTAATATAGTTTGTTAATGAGAATAGTGCAGGTAATGTATTTGATTTTTTTTAAACCATATTGATTAGATGTTATGATGTTATGTTTTTTTATAAAATTATCTACTCTTTATAATTATCTTTTCAATAATTTTTGAAAATTGCGGTACTATAAGTCCGTAGTTTTTTATTTTATTTTTATTATTAATCTTGCGGTATAATTACTGATATTTTTATATTCAAATGAGGGTCTAATACAGGTATAATATTTAATACCTGACTAATTTGATAAATTTACAATCTATACCATCATGATATTTGATCCATTTAGAGTCCATAATGATTTCCAGTTCTGAAGACAAGGAATATATATTGAATTTATATTATTATTTATTAAATTATTATCCATATAAAGTTATCAACATTATTATTAATATGTTGACCCATACTGGCAAATTTAGTTTTAAATTCTATAAAAATTAATAAAGGTTGTTTCAAAAAAAAATATAACAAATCTTATAATTATGATTTTAATGTAGTATTGTTTAACTTTATAATTTTATA
Source organism: Osedax fenrisi (assembly GCA_964019155.1). Lineage (NCBI taxonomy): Eukaryota > Metazoa > Annelida > Polychaeta > Sabellida > Siboglinidae > Osedax > Osedax fenrisi. The sequence continues at coordinate 99,783,053 of OZ025241.1, read as the reverse complement.
TTATCTATTACATATAAAATCTATAAATAATATATAATTTTAAATGATATAGACAATAGTAGGTTTAATAATATAGATATTATTGTAGTATTGTTTAACTTTATAATTTTATATTATCTATTACATATAAAATCTATAAATAATATATAATTTTAAATGATATAGACAATAGTAGGTTTAATAATATAGATATTATTAGATTTAATATTAATACCATAAATACGCATCATATACAGTAATATTTCTAACTGATGCATTTTATATTTAAACATAGTATTATTTTATGAATATTTGTATATGCAGCTATATTATAACATCTATAGTTTCGCCTTTAAACTTTGGTAAATATTATCAAATCTATTTAAAATTTAAATGTCGTGTATTATTAAATATATTTAATTACAATTTTGAATACTAAAATATATAACTAAGTATGTATATTTAATTTTATACTAAGTATGTATATTTAATAAATCATATTATATATTTAATTCATCATCTTAATATAATATTTATAATCTTAATATTCAATAATTCATTAAATACAAATAATATTTATAATTTTATAAAATGGTATTAAAATTCACTTTCATATTTGATGATACTCTATTAAATTATTATCCAAATATAATTCCCATTTAATTATAAATAATTTTATTATTAAATATAAAATAATGACTACATAGTATTAATAAAGCCAGGACTTTGGTATTAATAATAATTTCATTTAAATTATATTTAATACTAAATATATTAATAATAATAATAATATTATAGTTATCAAGTTTATATACATTTTTTATTATAATCTGATTCTAATTTTCTATAATTATTTGATAAGATATTAATAAATACAGATAATCCTTTTTTATCATATAATTACATAGATATAGAGTGAGGTCTCACTCTAATGTCTATGTATAATTATGATAACTTTGACAATATGTAAACATTTCATAAATTTCAAATAATTCTTTACTATTTAGGTTATAATAATTGTTAAATAGTTAAATAATTATTTACTATTCCTATATTAATATATGCTACACTATTTACTGATATAATATTCTTTTGATATTTACATTTAGTAAATTTGACTTCATATTTAGATACACATAGATTAAAATATCATACCTAGCCAACATCATACCTGGCCTACATTCTTAATATTGTACGATGTGGCAAATATAATGTTATTGAGTGTGCCACTGTCAAATTGTATATATGTTTAAAATTGTATTTATTTTAATCTTCCTCTGACTATTTATTACATAATTTACAGAAATAATAACTATGAAGTGATTCTATTGTAAATAAAGCACCATCATTAACTTTTAAATTACATCAGCCTCACTCTCTAGAACAACAAATTATGTCTCTTGTTATTGAAATTCACATACAAATTATATATTTAATTTATGCGTATTTAAATATGAAGTCAACTTTACTAAATGTATATAAGAAAAGAATGTTATATCAGTAATTAGTGTAGAATATAATAGTACATATATAATTATATATTATTGCTTGGAATATTTGAAAATTAAAATAAATTTGTTAATGAAAGCCTAAATATAGTTATATTTTTATATAAAATAATAAATAAGTTGTATATCATATACAAATAACATATAGTTTATCTTAACTAAAATGATATAAATTAGAAGTTTTAAAATATAAATTTTCACATATACTAAAAATACATACACTTAAATTTATATAATGAATACACATTAAAAACGGATACACATTCACACAAAAAACATGCTCTATTTTATGAAATTTCAAATTGATTAGAAGCGATACAGAGACGATATAATAAATTTAAATTAAAAAATGATACGATACTACTACGATACAATTACTTAAAATTTTGAACAAAAATACGATACAACAATATTTGTTACAATTTCCAACTCTAATATACGGTATATATAACAAATTATAAACAATAATTCTCTCGTTAAATATACAAAATACCCAACTACTAACCATATTTACTAAATGCATAATATACAATTTAATATATTAATATAGATTATCCATATTAATATAATATGCATATTATAAATAACATGGTATAAATAAATATGAACTATATTAATTTTAAATAATAATTATTTATAACAAAACAATATGTTTTAATCAAAAATCTAAATATATTTGAAAAATTAACTGTGACGTTATGATCCCGTTATGATCCCAAATATAAATTAGGGAATATTTTAATTTTAAATTTATTTATATTCATAATATTTTATAAAATAAATAATTAATTAATTAATAATTATTGTGTTACTTTTGGATTCCATTTAGGATATAAAAAAACATTAAGATTTCCAAAGGATACTAAAAATTGTAATATAAATGTAGGTTTAGTATTTCAAAATAAAAAAGATATTTAATAATCAAAATACATGAGTATGTGTATTGTCTATTTTAATATGATATATTGAGAATATATATTCATTTAACATAAAATTGATCATGATAACGTAATACAGTCAAAGCTCGATAACTCAACATTGACGGGACGGAGTTTTCATGTTGAGTTAGCGAGTATGTTGAGTTATCGGATGTATAAATTAATGACTTAATTAATGTTTTGTTCACATAAATTCATTCAAAATAGTACTCGTATGATAATATAATAATTGTAATTGTATTTTTACGTTTATATATTTATATCCATATATTATTAAATAAAACAATGTTGAATAATGTATATTGAATTATATTTATTGAGCAATGTAGTTTTATTACATGTAAAAGATACGAATCCAACAACATATGTTTGTGATATTTTGATTTTTCATAAATGTTGAGTTATCGGATGTATATTTACATGTAATGTATAGGCTAGGATTATAAAAACGATGTTGAGTTATATGTATGTTGAGTTATATTTGTTGAGTAATATGGTTTTTGTTAACATGTAAAAGATACGAATCCAACCAAATATTTTTTGGATGTTGAGTTATCGGCAATGTTGAGTTATCGGCATGTTGAGTTACCGAGCTTCTACTGTATATGTAACTAATATTATCAATTAATCAAATTAATATGTATGATAAACTTATCGACTACCTAATTTTCAATATTATAATTTATCTATGAAAAAATTTTCAATATCTGAATATCTCATGAATTAAATGTCGAGAAACTTGAATATGAATTGAATTATTTAAATATATTTGAATTAATAGTTAAATTATATAATTGTAAACGAATATTTATTAAAAATGAATAAATAATAAGTATTCGAATACTTTGTATTACATCAATATTTTGCTATTTATTTACATCTCTAATTCAAAAAGCTAATTTTTACAGGCTATTATTTTCCACAGGGTATAAGAATCCGTATAATATATTATTTATCATAAATGAATTTATAAATAGATGGCGAAATGACCTATATTTTACTTATCCAAATATATCTAAATGCCCTATAATCATTTTGTTGGTAGCTGCCCTGAAACATATAATGAACATTATATCAGCGATAAATACATATTTGTATTTGTATTTAAATATTATATTTGGTGTAAAAATATACTAAATATCTAGTACTATAATTTCATGGATTGTATAAAAAATTAAATTTGTTAAGAGTTAATAGTTAGTTTAAATTTTTAAACTTTACATTTAGTAAAATAAAATAAATATATTAATATCACATATTCATTTTCGATTGATTACTTCACTATTCATCTAATATAGAATAAAATACATATATTTTATTTTTATATTTACCGATACAATCAATTACAAATAGTTATTAAAGTTAGTATATTGATAAATACTAATAGAATGTCTAATTATACACGTTTGTTAAGTTAATAATTGTAATACTATTAATAATTGTATTTATATATTATTTAAAGTCATTCTAAATAGTTAGCTTAGAGTTAGAATAAATTTGATATTTCATTAATGTTTAAAATAAATATTAGTGAATATATTAACAACCCTGCCTTATATAATCATAATTAATAATATTATTTTTGTTAGTAAATTGTTATTTTCTTATCTTTTTTATTAATATACATGGTATACTTTATATAATATAGTCTATAATATTATTAATAATATTAAAACTAATATTAAATGATATAATATTAAAATTAATATATTTATCAATAATTTTTATACAAAAACCAAAAAAACCAAAAAAAATATCAAAAAAACCGAACAACTCTGAATATACATATAATTTATATACATTATATTGTATTCGAATGTTTAATTTGAAAATAATTTTAAATTATTATTAAAATAGTATTTAATGCAAATCGAAAAAAATTATTTTATCTAATAATGATTATAAATAATAAACATTAAATGAACTAAATTAGTCTCTAAATGGTTAATTAATTTAGATAAATTAAAAAAAATTATATTATTATAACAAATGTGTATTAAGTTTATTTATTATATATAGTATTTTATTAAGTTTGATTTTTTTCTAAAAATTTATCAAAATATGACACCATAATAATTTGGTGAATCTTGTAGTTGGCCGCCGCGACAATTTTCATAGGGTGTGGTTAACTTCACAAATATTCAAATATAAATGATATTTACTGTATATATTAAATATTCTAATATTAAAACATCTACATGAATGTAATGAGTATTCAGATATATAGAATATATACAAGTATATACTAATATTGTATATCGTTCATTTAACATATAGTACATTGTGATACGTATAGATATTATTTAAAATTTCTAAATAATCACATTTAATAAAATAAATACGGAAATATCAACTCCGTTTTAAATTCTATGTGCGTAAATGCGGTTGTGTGCGTATTTTCGTGCATAAAATATTCTCTTTTTCTGCGTAAATTTCGAATAGTCATACACATCGATTCCGTATATTTTCATGTGTTTTTCAATGCAAACTAGTATTGCCTATTTTTCTAATTTATATTTAGTAAATTTTAATGAATACATAGTCTGGCAAGTTTAATAAATAACCTACTATATAAGTATTATAAATATAATTCATAGTAATATGTTGAATATTCAAGTTGATATGCGTATTGAATAGTTGTTTATTTATTCTTATACGATATCTTCGTATTTATATTGATTACATGTGAATATACTTTTATATATTCTATATATCCAAATACTTATTACATTCATTTAGATGTTTTAATTAGAATATTAGAATATTTGAATATTTACAGTAAATGTTATTTATATTTGAATATTTAATTATCTTTGAGAAGTTAGCCACGCCCTATAAAATATGACATTATCGCATCGGCCAATTTCAAGTGTAAACTAATCATTTATATAATAATAATATTTATTATAATTTAAATTTTGTTTTTGTTGTTAATTTACAATTATATTTATATGATTTGTTCTCCTAAAAGTCTTCAAAAGTAATATAAATAATATTTTCTGTTGTTGTCGCCCACTTAATAAGTATATAATATCTACATATCCTCATTAGAAAATAGGCTTATACATTAAAGACCTATATTCTTTCGGTATCAACAAATATTAGTTGTATATCTCATAAAATGTGATATCTGGTTTAAATTAAATAGGTATTACTATAGTGATTATAAAAACATAATTATGCTGAGATAAATTCATTATTTTTAATAATTTATTTTATATTTATAATTCTATTTATTTAATAATACAATAGTATAAATATTAGTGTTGGAAACAGTTTCGAATATCGAATCGAATATTCGATTCTTTCAAATAGTAAATTTTCGAATTTGACAGATATTCAAAAATGTCGAATACCTAAATCTAATTATTCAAAAAATTCGAATATCAATATTATTCGAAAATTTCAAATATTTAATTTAACTATTCGAAAAAAACGATAAAAGGCATGCATATATTTTATTATACAATAAACAAATAAATTAATAATATTTACTCTAATCTATTTACTTCCGTTTTAACCTTAACCTGTGATTATAATATAAATCATTATTTTATCTAAAATAATAGAAACTTATTTTTATTATTAATACATATAATGTTTATTATAATTTAAAATAATAGAAACATCTTTATTATCATTACTAAATATAATTTAATTAATTTTAAATACTTTATTTAATAGATAAATATCATATCCTAATTCATTATTTTATTTAAAATAATAGAAACATATCTTTATTATCATTACTAAATATAATTTAAATAACTTTAAATAATTGTATTTACTTTAATCGATAAAATAATTTCTGACGAGGTAATTTTCAGATAATTCATTATTTTATTTAAAATAATAGAAACTTATCTTTATTATTAATAAATATAATTTTTATAATAATCTAAAATAATAGAAATATATTTATTATCATTACTAAATATAATTATTATATAATTTTATTTAATTAATCGATAAATATTGCTTATTAAATAATGATTAATTGTATATCAATAATTTACTTTAGTTGACTTCCACTTTATTAAATATAATTTTAATAAATATTTGTGTGTATAAATTAGTATGGCAAGTAAGAATGAATAATTTAACTATTAGAAAACTTTGTATACTTAATTTAATACAAATAATACTATTTGAAACCTTCGAAGTGTATTTATTTACTATTTGAAACCTTCGCAATGAATAATTTTACTATTTGAAACCTTCGAATACTTAATTTAATAAAAATAATAATATTTGAAACCTTCGAAATGTATTTATTTACTATTCGAAACCTTCGAATGAGTGAAAAATCTGAAAATTTCCAACACTAATAAATATAGAGGTTTGTTTAATTTTATTATATATAAAAATTATATTAAAATATTAAAATTATAAATATAAATGGTAAATAATTATTTAATATTTTATAATTATTATCGATTTCATTTTACCTATTTATAAAATACACCTTTTTAGAGTACTTATAAAGTATATTTTGATTTCTAAATTCCCATAATATAAATAATATAAAACTGAATTTGAATTCGTAAAAAATTGTTAATCAAAATCAAATTTGTACCACTGGAACATTATGAAATAGAATAAAATCACTCAAGCGTAAAATATTAATTTCCCAAAATAAACTTTAGCAGATGTCCAGTATTTGGTATTATGTTATTAACTATAATATTAGTTATATGATAAATTTTCAGAATTAAAATAATTTTTTTTTCTGAATAACTTTCAGTTAGGACCTACTCCGTATACAGCCTATAGGGTATACCCTATTTAGCATATTAATATAAATATATGTTTAAACTGTTAACATATAATAATTATGAATATATAATTGAAATAAAATTCCATGATCTATAGAACTGCCACTTTCGTTATTTAGAACTAGAGATTCGAGTTTTAAATATGAAAATATAGTTAGCATATATTCAAGCTACGTGAATCACGCAGTAAATTTAAAATATTTAAATAAAATTATAAAATTATGATTTGCAATACGATTAAATAATATACGGATATATTTATTAAACTAATATACTGTAAATAGCTATTAATATATTATTAATACTAACTTACTATTTAATTCTTAAAATACAGCCTTATATATTAAAATAATCAAACTGTATGGTGAATTTAAAAAGGAAGTTACGCGGTAGATTACAAAGAAACATAATAAAAGGGTCATGCGCGTTAATATGGATCTATCATCTTCATTTCATATTATTAGTTTATATTTGTATCTATATAATCTAAGGATGAATTTGCAAACAAAAAATTAAATATGCTCAATTAGAGTATGCAATTATTACTTCTAATCTAAAAAAAATACTACTTTTCCTATATATATTTGGCACGTAATGAATCATCTATATTTAAAAATGTATTAATACATTTTTAATTTGTAATCATAAATAAAGCTATATAATTATATTTATAATGAATCTATGTACTAAAATACAATTAAAAGAGTTTATTAAAGTAGAGTTGATGCGATCTACTCCTTTAGGATACTACTACCTACTCATTTAGATGTTTTACGCCAGTATATATATGACGTATCTAGGGACATCAAACATCAAACACCTACAGACATCAAACAAATTAAAAATTGGTATTTTAGAGCGGCTAAAACAATTTGGAATTCTGCTTCTATACTAATTATGTCTGATACATATATAGGGGAGAGTAACCTAATACGGACACTTTAACAATAAATGGTCTTAACTTTTTATGACTCATTATTTGTATTCAAAAATTACAATATATTAATATTATATGATTATAGATATTATTGTAATTTTAAAATTTTATTTAATCTTTTAATTCCATAGATAACGGGGGTGTCCGTATTCGGTACCCATGTCCGAATACGGGCATCCTATGTTATAATACGGACACCCTATATACTATTAGATAAACTATATATTATTGATGAATCAATCAGACATATTAAAATTACGTTATTTATAATTAATTTTATAAAAAATATATTGTAATTTAATTAGTTAATAATTTATTTATTTTATTTATTAATATTTTATTTATTATTTAATAATACAATTTAAGTATCTAAATAATAATTTGTTTAGAATTAGCTTTATTGGTGGTATTAATATTATAACGCACGCGATTTTTATTAAAATCAGAATTGTTCATACGCTGCGCGCTGATTGGTTATAGAGTTTCCGTATTAAGACATTTAGGGTGTCCGTATTAGGAACTTATATGACCTCTAGATATATGCTTATAACTTAATGATTATTTGATAACAAATATAGAAATTAAAAATACAATTTTTAGAATGCTTTATTTTTAAATAATATAGTATTATATTTTATATCGATATATTTGTATAAGCTTGAGAAGGTTTTAAGTTGACATTTTTTTTCATAAATATAAAAACGTAATACAAAAATCAGTTTATTGGATATATTAGCAATATTTTGTATAATTCAAAAATAAAAAATACTTTTGTAGACTATTTTTATAATTATGAATATTTTATTCATTAAATATTTTTTGTAGGATTTATAGTTTCTGAGTTACCGAGGGTGTCCGTATTCGGGCACTGTCCGTATTCGGTTACTTTCCCCTACTTAATAAGATAAATATATATATATATATATATATATATATATATATACAAACGGCAATAAAGTTTAAAAAATACAAACTTCAAAGTATTTTATGGTAGAAATGGTAAAATTGAGATGAATAAATTTAAGGTATAGCAATGATATTTTTTATTTTTTAGCTAGAATAAAATTATTAATATCATTGGAAATAGGATGAAAAAGTAATATTAGGTTCATATTTTACTTTTTTGATATAATTAATAATACAAAAGTTATGGTCAAAAGAATGGCCAGATTTGAGGGTATTATTTCAGACAGCTATTACATGTAAAAGATACAGATAATTTGGTAATAATAATTTATACATTATTTATTTCAAAGGTGAATTTTATAGTTTAGCAAATATACTTTACATTATTTACTTTATTAAATAAAAATCAATACATATGATATATGATTAGTAGGTATTAGTAGGTGTGTTTTAATATTTATTTTGGTGTATTTATAAATAGATACGTTTAGTTATAACATGTGAACACAACAACATAATGATATAACCACATTACATAGCTTTGTACATAGCATAGAATGTACATAGAATATATTATGTTGATAATATTTTTATATATTCCTATATATTTTATATTTGTATGTAGAAATATAAATCAGTAGCTTTAATTTTAGCTTAACATTTTTTATAATAGTATATTATATGTGTATAGGAAGTTTATCTATATTATTCTCTATATATATATTCTAATAGAATTTAATTCTTCTGTTCTGTTATATATATTATTATTTCTGTATTAAAATGTTCATTACACAAATTAATTAATTTTCTTAAAAAAAACTAAAATTATTTCTTTCATTATCTGTTAAATTTCGAAAATTAAATCGACAAACTTTAATAGTTATTTACCATAAAAAACAAAAAACATGCAGCATAATATCAGCATAATATACTTTTAAAATTAATAGCAGAATAATACTAGCATAATAGACTTTAAATAGCAGCATAATAGCATGACAAATTAATAGCAGCATAATAGCACAATTTAAACATTTAAGGCTATTACATATTCTGTTATGCTGCTATTATTCTGCTATTACTGTTTGCTGGGAACTTTCAACCAACATTAGTGGTTAATATGATACTAAGATGTTGCTTTGTGGTTTTAATGTTACTAGTTTCAGAGGAACATTTGAATCAAATTAAATATAATAATATTTCATATTTTATTTAATAAAAACTATTAATCCAATATATTAATAAATTTCATTCTTCTTGAATTACGTAATACAAATATGGAAATAATATAATCACAATCGTTCTATATGTCTTTTTATGTATATATATATATATATATATATATATATATATATATATAATAAAGAAAGTTAATTTAGTCGATCTTCACTCATGAGTCATAGTCGAAAGTAAATATGTCTCTATTGTTCTTAATCTGTATCGTTATCACACGAGGTAACTGGGGTAGTAAGACCTCCTATAACCACCGAGGTTATAGGAGGTCATGGTAGTAACCACAAATAAAAGCATTTAATAGATATTAGGAAAAATACACTTATAATATATATACATTATAAATGATATATTAATATAATTTAATGTAAATACATTTAATAATTTCAATTTACCTTTACCTACATGTTATTGAGATTACTTGTTATCGTATTAAGGGTGTAGGTTATACATATCCCATTATATTTCACGTCTACGATGTGTATTACATTTATATAATAGCGAGGACATGTCCTTGAAGCTAGCATTGCAGTATTATATCGAATAATGTATAGAAATGAATACACGACGTAAGATTGATGGTGTTGTAAATATGTCTATGTAATAAATATCAGTTGAAATATAACCCTGGTAATATTTCAAACTCCGAATATACTATAATGTGTTCTTTGGTTGGCTGACTTGAATACGATCTGTAAGGTAACGTTTACTGTAATTTTAGAGTAGGAATAAAGTACGTCGACTATTCACATCGCTAACTACGTTGGTTAAGGTTGCCTTGTTTAGGTAACATTATAACTGTCAATTATAGCTGTATCAATATATAATAGCATAGTATACATATATATATATATATTAGTATAATCTCCTGTATTTCTAGATGGGTATGCTCATTGTTATAATGCATGTATCTCCTTCTATAGATGATTCACCTATAGCTGATTCACCTAAAGTAGCATCACGTGATTGTGATCTTACCTACAGTTCGTAATGATTCGTACTTCATAATATGACATGTGTGTCTCTATCAGTTGTCCGAATTCAGTATGTGTTATCGTATATGTTGACTTATATATTATCTTATTTGTTATATAACATAATAGATATCTAGGTGTTATCTTCCTTTGCATCATAATTGTAATTATATTCGCAGTACCCTTTTACTTAGTACCACCAGTAGTACCCCCCCCCCTAGTAGTACCCTTAATAGTATATTTATATACCTTTAATTACTATATTTTAAATCTTCTTATTTTTGTAGCGTTCATTATAAAGTGTTGATGTTATCCATAGATAATACAGTATTATTAATACTGCAGTACTTATCCATATAAATTCGAACGTTATTATATGTGATATATAAATAGCATATATATATATATATATATATGCCTATAGGCCATATAGGGTATATGGATCAATGTAACAGCCAACATCTATTCATTTATAGATGTTGGCTAATAAGTTTATAAGCAGCCTTATGAGCCTAATTACGAAATTTTAAAAATGTGCCTAATTACACATAAATATATTGAATATTGAATAAGTTTTTACAAATATTCATTTAGGGTCGGTACTTTGAGACTTTGCCCTGCAACACATCTAAGTCTGTATATCTTAATTTCTACCTCAATGTTCGTCTCGTTAACTACTTACACATATAAATTTAACACTGCATTTTGTCATTAAATAAACACAAATGTAAATTAGGTAGCCTATATATATATACGAATACATTCCATAGGGATAACGACAACAAATTAGTTTTCAAATGTTTATAATGTATAACGCGAAAGAGTATATTTTAAAGTAGCATATTACTAGTAAAAGTTGTTTATTAAAGTTTTTAGATTAAATTAAATAATATCTCTAACTGTAAACTATTATATGTACTACACTACCACAGGTAGTAATACCTACAGGTATAGTAGATTATAATCATATGTTTATAAACCTCGTATACGGTAACGCCACATAAAAAGCACACGAGTTGCCAAGTAACTAATCACGCAAAAAAAGTACGTTACGTTACGTTATAATTATTACGTAAGAGGGTGATACGTAATTTTTAATTAAAATATACGTACACGTTATGTATGTCGTGGCGTTCGCGTTATACGAATATATAAATAGACTCGAAACGTTTGTTTTTGTACGTTTAACTATAGATTATTACCTATAGGTACGACTAGCTACCTTTGTGTATTCTAGCGCAGTTAAATCCGACGTCGTTGAAAGGATTGTTATCGATTATGTTAATTAAGGGTGCGACATAGATAGCGATACAATAATAGGCATTACGAATAATGTGTTACCATCGCGTGGACGAGTGACGTAACAAACCACGCCCACAATAGTACCTGGATACATTGTATCCGGGTAGGTAAACCTTTCTACACACGTGACCTGTTCTAGTAGGTATAAATAGTTAAGTTGCATCCATTTTGCCCATTGTTTTCCCTCAACACACGCATTGTTAGTGTTTATATATTAAATTAACATTAAAGTAAATTTATAATATATATATTCCAATATATTATAGCATATATGACATATTTATAAATTATATCTAAATAAGTATATCGTGCAATATATAAGCACATGCACACGCTTTATATTTAGTATATAACTACTGTAATATTCGTAATATTATTTCATATATTTTATTATTATTTAATATTATTTTCAATAGGTGGCATTAGAAGTTGGATTAATCAAAATGAGTTTCATTCTCCTTCCGATTTTCACTATAATCGCATGTGGTTTTTATGTAATATTATTATTATTTATACTCTATAATCTTTAATATTTATATTAATTAAGGTAATTATATTAATATATATATATATATATATATAGGTTTAATTAATATAGGTTTAAGTAATATTATACATATATATATATATATATATATATATATATATATATATATATATATATATATATATGTGTGTGTGTGTGTGTGTGTGTGTGTGAATGAATGCATGAATTCAGTTTATAGATAAAGTCTAGGAGGACCAGTGAAAGTGATCAGCTTTATTTATTCGAAACCTCCTAACACACACACACATTTATATATATATATATATATATATATATATATATTTTATTATTTCATTATTTCATTATTTCATTATCATGATTATTGAAATAATTAATTCCATATATTAATTGATATATTATAAATTATATATGTATTTTATTATTATAATAATGTATTACATTTATTTTGTTACAGTAGCTATATCAAGGACAGTTTATCTGCTAACGCATTTTAAGTGAAGCTTTTATTTTCCGCATGAGTGATTTTATTGTGTCATGTACCATTCATGGTTCAGGAGTACAGATTTAAATGTAATGTAAAAATCAATGCAAAAACTCGTTTTTAAATAAATGATTTCCATATAATTATATTTAATTCACAATTCATTTAATACACGTAATATTATTTGCAATATCAGCGTAAATAATATTAAAAAACATCGTTCAATTCAAACCTAATTTATAAATAAATTAATAAAGTCCGTTCGCCGTATGACCTTTTCGCTGACCTATATGTAGTTCTATCCTTGACCTATATGTAGGATACCATCCTTGGTTCTATTCAGTATTATAAATGTTATAAAATACGATATAATTCAGGTATACCTATAGGTTACGACCTACTTATAACCTACTTGTATAATAAATTTGTAATTTAAAATATTATTATCTCTTTTTATAGTGTTTTAATTAATATATCATATACCATATATGGTTAATTGCTATCTAAAGTATCCTACAAATTTAGTAATTAATCTTCTATTAAATAATATCTCGACTATTTAAATTTAGTCTACGAGAATACGACATTTACTAAATAACATTATATATGAACAATGTATTGATCTATATTCTAAAATTGGTCTGAAATATATTTTATATGTATTTAATGTAGGTATTTGTAAGTTGAATATAAATAAATAAAATAGTATTATTTTTTACAAATATGTCTATTAAACTAAAAAATCTATTCATATATCCTATTTACAAATAGATATTACTGAATATTTATAAAAAATTAAAATTAAAATATTTTAATATTATTTTTTATATATTTTGATGGAGTACAATTTTTATGATATATATAATTTCCATTTATTTGCCCATAATAAAATACATTTAAATTATATTGTAAATTGATATTTCATAACCATGGTAATAGTGCTATTTTCTTGCAGGTGTGCTAGATACATATATTTGAAACATAAATCACTAAAAAAAAAATGTTAAATGTAGTAAGATAATTAATATATTAATTGTACTAATTAATATACAAAAGTGGACATAAACCAGATATTTGTGACATTACAGGATCGCCGTAGAACCAAAGATTTTCCAAAGGAAAGATATTGCACTCCCTATCTATCTCTAGTACCTCGAAATGTAAATTTAAAATGAAAAAACAATATTAACACTAGATGGCGAAATAGTATATGAAATGTTAAATCATGTGATATTTTTATTTAAATTTCTTATTTTCTAATTATATACATACATTTAAAATCATTACAATATAATACAATACATGTAGTTTTTTTTAATATTAGATTTATAACAATATATTTATAATTTATTTTATTTGTTTATATTAAATATAACTAATCGGTGTATTCTATTGTTATATAATTATATTATCATTTTAAAATCATGTAAATACATATTATAATACAATATACATGTATATTGTATATAATTTATTATTTACTATGACAATAAATATAGAAATCTCTTATTATCTGAATAATACCGCTAGATGGCAATATCGAATTATTAGGTGACACAAATATACACAAGTGCAATATCTTTCCTTTGGAAAATCTTTGGTAGAACTATTAAACACATAATTTCTCATTGTTCGGTTAATTGAAGATCTACTAGAAATGACAGTTTAAATCCAATTCAATATATAGGATTTAAAATATCCTATATATAAGATTTTATTAGATATATATATCTAATATATGGTATGATTTTAATTTATATATTATTTTGTATTATACCATCAAATGATGTTTAGATTATTGTCAGCTATAGTCAGCTATAATGGCTCAACACATATATTTGCCTATAGATCTAACTCGGCTATAGTAATACATTTCGGAATATTAAATGATACAATTATAACCTATGAACTAACACTCCAACAGGTGTCGCTGGAGCTGCATCCGTAGGTTAGTACATTATATACCATATATGATACTATAGTATAAGTATAAGTAGCATATACAATGTATATTATAATTAATGTATATTATACATCCTTAACACAAGTACATATACTTCCAGTGCCACCCGTGTATAAGTGTGGTTGCTATAGTTACTTATTGACATACAACTGTGTGTGTGTGCATGCACTGCACACACATGGTTCAGTTGTATGTATAAGGCTTATGACACGAGTAGTAGGTGACATGATGTAGTAGTATGTGTATATATTATATGTATACCCAGCTAAGAGTAATAGCCTCATAATAGCAGTATAACAGCATCAATAATAGCTTCAAATGTTTACATTGTGCTATTATGATGCTATAGCATAATATATTATGCTATTATTATGAGGCTATTACTGTTAGCTGGTTAAAAAATGTGTTACTTCATTAAATACGGATGCTTTAACACGAGGGCGGCTTCGAATGGACATTAAAAACGGTTATAATGTAAAAACGTCATCTAAATTCCCGAAAGGACTCCACCAAAACAATAACATGGCAATCCTAACTCTAAACGTGTATGCACACTGCAGTGTACTACATGTAGTAGGTATATGGGACATCATATGCGGGGGGGGGCATCCTATATCATTACTACCCGAACACCAACGATAACCACGCCCACTAATAAACTACGTGACCACTACTACGGCAGGTGAATGGAAGGATTGGTCGGTGTGCACGAAGACCTGCGGTACCGGAAGTAAACAGAAGCTGAAGATATGCGACGCCGACATAGATGACCCGTGGGTGTGCGGCCGCAAGACCATCACCTGCAACGTGTTCTCGTGCGATGGTAGTAACACGCGTGTGTGTGCGCGCGCTATAGAGTGCATACCGGAGCGCACTCCCTATTTCACTATTTATCGAGGGCCTCTATCGTCTTTCTTAATTTAACCTACTTTTAATATATCCTAGCACAAAAGTTAACCTTCCTCTCTAGCAATCTTTACCGCTCTAGCGTATTTATATATCTTATAACCCCCAAGTAGTGCTAGAATAGCGCTATAGCTATATATATGTATATGTATATGTGGTATAAGGGTAATTGTCTCGACAAGTAGCAATGCTTCTACAATTACCCAGGTACTTATTCCTAAATCTGATAATAATACTAATAATAATAATAATATATAATACAGTGTTGTAGCTATATATCTATATACTACCATATATGGTAGTGCTGTAAATAATAAACACAGTAGAATAACAAAAACGAAAATAATGTGATAACGTCTACGTGGGTTATTGGAATATAGTCCCGGAAGTCGAATGTAAGCATTGTAAACAATGCAACATTGATACCCATTGGATATATTAATGTAACGTATTATTAGTTGACTAATTTAAAAAATTAATAATTTAAGAAACAAACATACATATATATATATATTGAATTAGAAAATTAATACTTATTTTTAAATGATTAATATATATATACATATAACATTGCTCGCATACTGTGATCGTTAACCTTGCTCTCTAACACCGTAGACCCCCTGTTATCGGTCAAGTGGTCGGTGTGCAACGCCACATGTGACGGACATATGGAGGCCATATCTCTGAACGGAACTATCGTCACCTCTATTTCCTGTAACAACCAATGCGACCTGTGTTAGCAACATTAGATATGACCCTACCTTGACCTCTATCTCCTGTAACAACCTATGTTAGCACTCGTATATATGACCCCAACATATATACATATACTATGGAGTATACTATAGAGGTGTATTACTATAGTATATATAGGTCTGTTTTATTAGTATATCACATATTATAAATTTGTTTCGAACGCTAATATATTATGTAATATTATCTAATATTCTTATATATATATAATATATAACCTTTATAGCCTGTATACTATACAGTGTATAGCCTATGTATAATTATATTTGACACGTGATAACATCTCATCAACTACATTAGTCCTGCCCTCTTGCAACAAGAAAGTGGTATTTATAGTGGACAGGAGTGGAGAAATTAACCTCAGGGAGTTCCAAATACAGAAACAATTCGTACGTGACATCATCTCTAGCTTCGGACCCGGTGTCGATGTTAGTATGATGTTAGTATGATGTTAGTATGGTATTAGTATGATGTTAGTATAATGTTAGTATGATGTTAGTATGATGTTAGTATGATGTTAGTATGATGTTAGTATGATGTTAGTATGATGTTAGTACGATGTTAGTATGATGTTAGTACGATGTTAGTATGATGTTAGTATGATGTTAGTATGATGTTAGTATGATGTTAGTATGATGTTAGTATGATGTTAGTATGATGTTAGTATGATGTTAGTATGATGTTAGTATGATGTTAGTACGATGTTAGTATGATGTTAGTACGATGTTAGTATGATGTTAGTATGATGTTAGTATGATGTTAGTATGATGTTAGTATGATGTTAGTATGATGTTAGTATGATGTTAGTATGATGTTAGTATGATGTTAGTATGATGTTAGTATGATGTTAGTATGATGTTAGTATGATGTTAGTATGATGTTAGTACGATGTTAGTATGATGTTAGTACGATGTTAGTATGATGTTAGTATGATGTTAGTATGATGTTAGTGTGATGTTAGTATGATGTTTGTATGATGTTTGTATGATGTTAGTCAATATGTTACGTAATAATGTGCCCGAGCTGAACAACACATGTTATGCAATATACACTTTATATATATATATATATATATTGTTAATATATGTATGTATTGTTAATATATGTTACTGTATATACTAAATAAATGTTGTATATTTTATAATAAACAAAATAATGTTTTTAAGTATATATTATTTATATATACATTATATCTAGTAATTAATATAAACTATGGTTACCTATTATATTATATATAATAGTAGGTATATACTTGGTAATACTTGTATACTAGTGATGTAAATGATACAGATTTTTTTGATGCCGAGCCGAATATTTTGGTTATTGATGCCGAGCTGAGACTCTAGCCAAACGAGCCCGAGCCGAGTTGAGACTTTTAAAAAACTTAATCGAGCCGATATGATTATTTTTTGAAGTTTCATTTTAATACTACTTTTATATATTTTACGTTTACATCAATTTAAAACAAATAATCTGCGCCAACTTCGCGATTCAGTGTATAATAATGTAAATGTCATCTAGTGGTGTAAATAATATCGAGGTTTTTGATGCCGAGTCGAGACTCTTGGTTATTGATACAGAGCCGAGACTTTCATTTTCGGAAAAAAAAACTAGCCCGAACCGAGGTGAGACTCTAACAAAACGAGCCCGAGCCGAGCCGATAATCTAAATAAAACGAGCCCGAGACGAGTTGAGACTTTATAAAGACATATAGGTAACTGAGACTGAGACTGCATCATGCTTTAGATGTGAGCATCATTTACATCACTATAATAGTACTAATACCGATATCATGTCGTTTCGTACACCCCGGTTGTAACGCCCCTCCCACTATTACGTAACGTCATGTCCACTATTATGTAACGCCCCGCCCACTATTACGTAACGTCATGCCCACTATTACGTAACTCCCCGCCCACTATTACGTAACGCGCAGGTATCACTGATTGCGTCATCCACCGAAGCCGACACCTACCAGTCTCTGTCTAGCGGAAACACTCCCGAGATGACCAAGATGCATCTTAAGGACTTTGTGTACGACTCGCAGACCACTTTCACTGTGTCCGCAATGAAGGTTTGACCACTGTATTCACTGACCGATGCTATAGCAGTACTTGTATTATATAGTGTATATTTATATATATATATATATATATATATATATATATAATGAATATGTGTGGAGTAAATGTAATAAATATAATGAATGTTTTATATAAAATATCAATATATGTTAGTGTTAAACTGTATAGGAAACCTATACTATTTATTGGGAAATAGTGAGTACATGTAGTACAACATGCATGTATATTTATTTTAGAACAACAAATCGATACCTCTATAAAGAATTAATGTAATATAGATTACGTAAACCGTGACACAATAGAAATATTGTGATGACTAATTATAATGTTAGTCGATATAATACATATAGGTGTTATACTATATACACTATAGTATTATCAGAGGAATGTTACCAAATCTCAAAGGGCTTTGATAATAATAAGTACTGAATCATCATGCATATAAGTATACTAATATTACCCTATAGGGTAACAGTGTAGTCATTGTTATAGAAGATCGTAATCGTGACGTTGTTGTTTTTATATAAAATAATGACACTTTTTGTGTTATATTTTCCAGATAAAAATTACATTTATATAAACAAGGTATCCACAATATATATATATATATATATATATATATATATATATATATATATATATATATGTGTGTGTGTGTATTTAAAGGAACAAAACGTGATATGAATATATCTATACTATATTACCTATAGGTAGATACTAGTGTTGGAAACGGTTTCGAATATCGAATCGAATATTCGAATCTTTCAAATAGTAAATTTTAGAATTTTAAAGATATTCGAAAATGTCGAATACCTAAATCTAATTATTCTAAAATTTCGAATGTTTAATTTAACTATTCGAAAAAAACTATAAAAGGCATGCATATATTTTATTATACAATAAACAAAAAATTTAATATTATTTACCCTAGGCTATTTACTTCCATTTTAACCTTTTTAACCTTGCTCTCGAATTCTGAAGAATATTTTATATGGCTTCAAATATTTTAACAAAAAAACGTTCAAAATTATGTCTTAGATAAATTAGACTTATTGATAATTATCAATGATTATAATCATTAATCAAAATTCATAACTATTTTAAATATATTTACTATTTGAAACCTTCAAAGTGTATTTATTTACTATTTTAAACCTTCGCAATGAATAATTGTACTATTAGAAAACTTTGTATACTTAATTTAATACAAATAGTACTATTTGAAACCTTCGAACTGTATTTATTTACTATTCGAAACCTACGAATACTTACTTTAATAAAAAATAATACTATTTGAAACTTTCGAAGTGTATTTATTTACTATTCGAAACCTTCGAATACTTAATTTAATAAAAATAATACTATTTGAAACCTTCGAAGTGTATTTATTTACTATTCGAAACCTTCGAATACTTAATTTAATAAAAATAATACTATTTGAAACCTTCGAAGTGTATTTATTTACTATTCGAAACCTTCGAATGAGTGAAAAATCTGAAAATGTCCAACACTAGTAGCTACTATTATGTGCACTATTGACACCGTACAATGACAACAAACCCGCCTACATCCAGGCAGCTCTGAACCAGGTAAAACACCTCACTAACGCCGTAGTGGTGCTGATAGCGGAGGGGGGATCGGTTGTAGACGGAGACATCGACGTGGAAGCTGTGGATATCGCTACCGTCGTTAAAGGTCACGCAAAGATCATAGGCATTAAGGTTATGACCTTGTTTACTTACAATATATTTATATATATATGTGTATGTGAGTTTGTGTAAGACGTGTGTACACTCTATAGTATATATTGTATATATATAGTGTATATAGTGTACATTGTACAGTGTATATTATGTACAATTTGTATGTATACGTGTATACTAAACACACACGCATATATTAACTGACACAACCTCGATACAGGTATCACAATACGCCAACCCGGAACTAATCCTCATCGCTAACGACATCATCGACCTCGAGTCACCTTCGGATCTGCCGTCCGTCGTCCGGCTACTGGCCTTGAAGATATGCGAGAAGGTCTAACACCCACACACTAACACCCTCACACTAACCCGCACACTAACACGCACACGGATGTTGTTAACGTTAATGTTCGCGCGTGTGTTGTACAGTAAATCTAGGCATGTGACGGTATACCGTGTATAGGTAGTAATATCGTGTTCGTGTTCTTATTATGATTGTAATAAAAGTTTAAATTTGAATATGTGGGACTCTATCATTATTGTAAGCTTAATATATATATATATATATATAGGTCAAATACCACGCAAGTCTTCTGACTATTTTATTTGTCCATTTATTGTTTTTCTTTTATAATGATTAAAATAATAAAATGTATCTTATCGTATCTTATCTTATATATATATATACTGTTAATTCTCTGTAAGTCGGACTACGGATAAGTCGGACACATTTAGTTGGTTTGATTGGATTTGTATCTAGATCCATGTTAAATTAATCGGATAAGTCGGATAAGTTGGATTGGATAAGTCTGACTTTTCTATATGTCGGACACATATTATATCAAATTTATGATTTTTATACTGGATAAGTAGGAATTTTTATAAAATGTCAGAAATGTTTAGTTTGAATAATGTATATTATAATGTTAGTAAATAATATTATTGAATACCATATTTTATGTTATTGATTTTGGCATAATTCCACATTTTGGTAACCATTTAACTCACGCTGCGCGTTGCATGTCTCATTTGCATGATATTATTAATCTCGGATAAGTCGGACATCCCACTAAGTCGGAAAATTTTCCCGGTCCCTTGCGAGTCCGACTTATAGGGAGTTGACTGTATATATATATGGATGTGTGCATATAATAAGTTCATGTGTGTATTAGTTGGCTAAGGCGTCAGGTAAACAAGCAGTATACTGCTTTATAGGATCCTATAGGACGCGGGTTCAAGCCCCTTATAATACATCATAATTAACAATAAAAGAATGTAATATCCTACAAATAAAAACTAATAATTACATACATTCCTGCGTATTATGTCAGCCAATGTCATGTGCTACATAAATGTGAATACGCAATTACCATTAAGTGGATAAAAACAGTACAGTCGTTACTCTGATAATAGAATTGATCTCGTCAGTAGTGCATGAATACTTTGATAAAAAGTACTTATTATGTCGTGATTACATCATAATACAAAGGAATTCCTTTAATAGTGTAGGACCTATATACACTTGCTTCGTGAATATATAATTATAAATTAGCGGATAGTATCTACATTTGCCATGACATGCGTATTCACAGTAGGTAGAATGTGTATAACCTATAAATGTGTATAATAGCCATTATGATTAGTACCTACTATTGTTTGGTGAAAGATAAATATATTCTAAATACGTATATCTTAATTATATATTATCAACACAATAGCTATTGTCACAATAACCTAGGTTACTAGTCCTACCTACCGGTATGTGGTTAACCCTTACAATATATATATTTTCTAATATATATATATATCTCACTAGTATAAGCTATACGTCACTCACTACAAATAATACGCCATATAGAGAAAAGTAACTGAATACGGACACTCTCTGTATCTCAGAAACTATATCCAATAAACAGATTTTTGTATTACTTTTTTAAATTTATAAAAAAAATTCAACTTAAAACCTTCTCAAGTATATACAAATGTATCGATATAAAATATAAAAATATATTATTAGAAACTAAAACATTCTAAACATTATATACATAATTGTTATATTTGTTATGAAATATTAATTAAGTTATAAGCATATATTTAGAGGTCATATAAATCCCTAATACGAACACTCTAGATGTCTTATATAAATAAGATATATATCTTATATTTACTAACTTATTACACCCCTTAACATATAAATATTGTAAATAATTTATGTTATGCCGCTTTTTACAACGCATTACAACCAATAGCATCTTAATATAACTATTGTGGTTTCTTGTGATCCTATTGTATGGATGTGAATATTGAACATTGGTGGAAGTTACGGTAAAAACATACAATAATTCGAAAATAAAGTAAACAGGCGGCTTCTAGAAATAATATTTAGAGATAGAAAATAAATGTATTTATTTAAATGATGATGATCACATTGGATGGCAATAATGAACTTTGTTCAATAGATTTGGAATATTATGAGCCATGTTTTATATACAACGGGTCTGCAAGGAAAAGTCGAAGGTATACGATTAGAGGTCAACCATGAAAGGAATGGATAAGTAATCGCAGTAGGTTAACTTGACGATACATCTAGATATTCTAAATAGGGAGACGTAGATCTTATAGGATCTATAACTAGAGCTATGTGTGTAGAGGTGGAGAATAGTTATCGTTGAAGCAAGTAGCCTAGGATGCATCGAGTATCCTAATATCCAGCTGGTTACCTTGTTATTCATGAATCACAAGTTTATTGTAAATAATAGGTATATAATATATATTATTATTATTATTTGTTATCAGATTTAGATTTATACCCCGGTTTTTGTAGAAACTAAAGCTTATCGAGACAATCACCCTAATATATATTCATATAATAACATTATTAAGCTTACCTTGCAAAGACCGTAAACATAATATAGTTTACATTATTTATATGTAATATTGTATTATTCTTTGATTATTTCAATAAATTGTATCATCGGTAGCAACTATTTCATCTTTATAATTTCGACTATATATTTAAAAAATCAATAAAGAAAATATTCACCTATCTGGTATGCCCTACCTATTTAAACTTGTATACTATACTATATGAATTGACATAGTCATAACCATCACTGGGGTGAAGGTCATAAGTGAAGGTGAAGATAAAGTAAATATATATTTTAATTCTGTAGATATATCAAAGATTGTTCATCTTCATTGATATATAATATCATGAATTTATATCTTACATAATTAGTTAATCATGAATTTATACATATGTTACTGATTTAGATAATTAATATATTTACTATTATATATATATATATATATATTAGTATAACTACTATATATCATATATAAACATCAGTACGAGTAAGATAAAATATGCAAATAAGCAATAGAAATTACACCACTAAAATTAGATGCGAGGGAAAATAATAATTCTATTTCTCAAAATATTGTAACCCTATATAATATACACAATTAATAAAATAAATTAAAATAATAAATAATTTAAAAATAATTACTATTTATTTTATTATTAATTAGAGTATTATTTTTTTTTTAATTTAATAAACTGAGGTTCTAAGAAAAACAAATAACATATCAAACATAAATGGAACTATTTGCAACTTATGAAATAGATAACTATACAGGTATATATTCAGCCTTGAGTTATATATATATATCCTTTGTAAACTTAATAAAATACTATTTAACTTTCTACATCTTAAATTATAATTATCTAAAACACCGACTATATACTATAGTAATACTACTATTAACTATTATTTAATTAACAACTGTATAAAGTACCTATACATTTAAAATCTAAAGGATATTAAACGAATATATATATAAATTAATATAATTATTTAAACAAATTTAATAAGTAAAACAATATAATAGTAACTAATGTTTTGTAAGTCAAGTAAATCAATATCCTTACTTATAGCAACACCCTTTTGAAATAGATTTGCTTATAGTTACTTCGTTAATAAGTGTATTTCAACATAATTCCTTTCTAAACATCCCACGTATAACATACGAGGTATGCCGTTATCAAGTATTCTTAAAAATTAGTAACTAACATTTACAGTAATTATTGGTAGGCAATTTAAGAATGTATTACGAATCAGCGTTTACATGATAAAGATACGGATCACTTATGGAATGTCATTCATTTATACAAATTAACGCATTATAAACAATCTAGTGAGACATGTCAGGAATTAGGAATATTCAAGATAAAAACGAAAATAGTAAATTTTTATTATCATTAGTGACCCAATTACTTGTATAGATTGTTGTATTAAAATACAATACAATTGTGATAAAGTTATGAATCATCATAAATCTAAGAAATCATCAGAAGATCATTAGGGATTTATTTCCTATAAAATTCACTACCTGCACACTGTGCAGTGCACAATTCAGAATATCACAATCGATTATAGTTGATTATTATGATTATTATATGATGAATGTTCACTTATTATGTAGGTTTGTACAATATAATTTATTGTAATAAATTCTATAGTCTGAACATTAAAGTATAGTTTACAAATAATCAATAATATATGAATTATACATTATAGTTTCTCAATATCTTTTTAGAACAGATCTATATAAGACACATATTATTAAATTATATATAAGTAAATAAATATATTATCTATTTAATAGATAATATATAATCTCATAAATATCTATAACTTGTTGTATATTTTTAATATTATAAAGAACTATAAAATTAAATTTATTTTATTTAAAATTTATAAGATTTAAGGAATATAATACATTTTTAGAATTAAATTTGTAACTAATAAATACATGATTAATAAATTGTATTCATTTATTGTAATAATTATATTTATGAATAAATAATTTGTATATTAAATTAGTATTAAATTTTAATCAATAATAGTAATAAAATATGTAATATACAATATAGAAATATTCAACAATATGTCATTAAATACAAGATATCAGAATATAATGATTATTATTAATGCAAAATGATAGACGTTTGCATTAGAATTATTTTGTTGGCATAAAATTATAATTATTATATTTAATTATAATAATTATAATTATTGATAATTATCGATCTTATGAAAATAGTTACGCAAGTAAATTACTTGAAGTAATACATATGCCTGTGTATGTGCGGGTCGAGGTACAACAACTATAATGGCGGTGGCGATGGTGGCGGTGGAAGTAGTAGTAGTAATGATAATACATGTGTGGGTGTGGGTGTGTGGGTGTGTGTGAGTGGGTGTGTGGTTACTGCGCTATGTGAGTGTTGTGAGCCGTCTGGGGAGGTACTATGTTGTTCATCTTCATGTAGATCTCCACCTGTAAGATAGGTATAGAAAACAGGAGTGAACACGTGTGTTAATATCGTATGGGGTGAAAGGAGTCTCAATAATTGTGGTATCATAAGTGTGGGTGATGATATTATAGCCTACACCAGGTGTAACCCTGGAGGTTGGTAACCTAGTGACCTAGTTTAAGCCTAATGATATATTTGACATGTTGATAACATCATATATACATCGGTGTAATGTGTTGTACTTGAATGAGCATATCACTAATCAATGTAATTGTATATTTATATATATATATGTATATACACTTCGCCATACATATTAATAAAATGATACTATATTATATAGTATATAATTATATATAAGTATATTATAATATATCTAATTGTTATAGGATGATTTTGGTGCAATATTTTGATATATTATACTATTTAGTAATAATTATAAATCTTGTATATAAAAATTCAGCTGCACGCATATAGGTATGAGAATGAGGTATTTATACCATTATGCCATTATAATTAATTATATATCACTGGAAAACTTATTAAATTATATAATACAAGACATATTTTTTTTTCAAATTTGTATTTAAAAAACATTATGATCACAAATTTGTAAACAAATATCGATTAATATCAACTCTACAAATTTAATGTGTTACGCGAAAAATAAATAATACTATCAGGTCACGTAGGCAGGATTGGTAATATAAAAGAGTATAATAAATTGGAATACAATCTATATATAGGTAAAGTACATAAATAAGGTAATGATAATGAAATATATATGTGTAAATTGTGTGTAAAGTATGATATTATATTGAATATATTGTTTAAAAAATAGTGAAATCAATTAAGAATAGGATTTGTAATACAATTTTACGCAAGAGGACATTGGGGGCATATTGTAAACTTTGCAACTACTAAAAAATTTTATTGTATTTAGATTAGAATAAATACAGGGATGATATAGAAGTTTTCCAAGCTTATCAAGATAACCACACTAAATAATATATATATATATATATATATATATATGCAGTAAATTATCAAATAAATAATAACATTAATATAAGATAAGTTCGCATCACTACCTAACTATGATAACAGCATGCTAATCACACACACATACACACAAGCGCACACCTGAGCGGGTATCTCAGCCAGTACACTGCGAGCTAGCTCAGCCTTGTTAGGTTCACGTCGACCTTGACCTATAAACTGATTGAGGGCCACAAACTGTACGATATCTCTGACGGCGATCTGTTGAGAGCGAGGGCAGCGGACCGCGACCTTGTCTCCGTCCAACTGTTCCATAGCGGTGAAGTCAGCGCCCCCTATACCCACTATGATCACTGACATCGGCAGTTGGGAGGCCTGGGTGAGGGGTGGCAGCGGGGGGGGGGGGTTATTTAATGAGGAGGGGTGTGCTATTGTATGTATCGCTAAGCTGGCACTAACAAAACCACGCGTTATTACTAACTTAGAATATATTATAGAAAGTAATCTGATTATATTAAATCAGGATAATAATAATTATAAAGTCTCAGTATATTTATTAGTTTGTGGATACTTTCGATATTAATTGCGATGTAATCACTTCACTAACAATAGAAATAAAGATGCCCGTTTAGTAACTGTATGTTAATACTACCTGAACAATGGCAGACTTAGTCTCATTCATGTCGGTGATAATGCCATCGGTGAGAATCATCAGCACAAAGTAATTAGATCCATTTGTATAGGCAGATGCAAATCTGTAATGATTAGGTAAGTATATTTCTATTGAATCGACTATAACTATATACACACACACAAATATACCTATATATATATATATGATTTAGTACATAAACAAATATATCTGACAGATAGTATATAATCAATATGATAATTTATTAGTTATAAATATAGTTATCCAGACGAGTCAAGCATTATGTTTCCTGTCACCATGAGAATGTACTACCTATATAATAAGTTCTGATGGCCTATAGGCTGGGATAGATGCACGCGTATATAGGGAGGTGTGTTATTAATTACATAGGATTACATACTTTTTGTGAAGATCCCTGTCTATCACTTCAATGTGAATGTTTACATGTAAATAGATGGAGGAGAGAGACTCTATCACGTTAGTAACATACTTAGTGGCAACTTTCAATGATGCTTTCATTATTATATTAAGATTGTAGATATATCTCTTAATGTTCTTCCATTCAATAAATATGATTATATATTTCTACCCGTAATAGTAAGTAGACATTAATAATATTTGTTTACAGTATTTCATCAATATTTGCAAATACAATCATTTAAACTATACAACAAAATACTACGATTAAAATAGAACTGTTTATTTTTATGAATTTACTAGAATACTAGAAAATAACGGATACAAATATTGAATATGAGAAGCTAAACATATTGTTAATACTGGTAGGTAGAGATAAATTATTATTCAGAGTAAAGGTAATATGAAAAGTACAATCATTTATATGACTTTATCATGTATATTTATACATTAAAAACATGCATTAAAACATGTATAGCATATACGAATATGTATGTAATCTAATATAAGTTACATTTATTATAATAGTTTATTTCACAATTAAATAAAAAATTATTTGTATATAATATATATAAAGTAAATTTATATAATAATATTTATATATCGTAAATTACTATTAGTAATAATAATATAAATTGTATATATATATATATATATATATATTTATATATAAATATTATATAAATATTATCTAATAATAATAATTATATTAATACTATTATTTATAAATAATTTATATATAAAGGTATATATATTTAAAAATCAAAATTATCAATATCGATTAATATATAAATATTATATATATTTTTGACAGTCTCTCAGATTTTTGATAACTAGAATTAACAATAATTATAGTTATATTATAATATATATAGGTTACATATAATTATATTATAGAGCTATAATACTTGTAATGTTATAATTATAAAAATAAAAATTATCAAATCATATGACTATATATATATTATATCACTTATAACATATTTTCATTGGATATATACACAGATAATCACATAAACAATCATTATATATTCAATAATATACTTTATCATTTTTAAATCGGTGAAAGATAATTATTAAATTCATTATTTCAAATATTAATATTTAAAAAATTTTAATATCGATAAATTAAAAAGAATATATTACAAAATATCGTAAATTCTAACATTCTGTTTATAGAAATTAAAAATAAATATTATCAGTTTTAAATGTCAGATATAATATGTAACATATATCTGAATGATATTTAATATTAATAAATAGATGTTCGTTCATTGTTAGATGAGGTAGGGATCCCCTTAACATGGATATAGTGTGGCATGAATCATCTCTATAGCAGCAAGGTCTACTGTGTATCACAACAATGGCAAGTTAAGCCCTACAGTTAGTACTACTACAGTAGGGCTAGCAGGTAGCGGTGGGGGGGATAACACTGTATAGATAAACTTGCCTACTCTGCTTACTATATAGTGGTGAACACTGATACTACACTGGTACTACATATGGTAAGTAGGGGCGCTGGAATGATGGTGTATATGTAGGGGACCAACCAATCACAATCAATTGTGTGGTAAAAGTGGGGGGACCAATATATAGGATGTCCCGCTAGATTTGGTGGAGGGGGACATATCCCTGTTGCAGCGCCCCTAACGGGTAAGGAAGGCGGGTAGTAATAACAAGATAAGCCTCCCTCCCTGGTGACTAACTTGGCGACATGATTAATGACGGGTGAGAAGTTGGTGGGGCCGTACAGCTTAACGGTAGCCAGACTCTGATAATAGGCAGCCACTATGCCTTCAATGCCCGCGCAGTACGGGTTGTCGGGCTTTCCATTCTGAAGGTCGTACGGTATTAGGGGTCATATCGTTAAGCGTACACGTGTAATATGTTTAATAATTACTAGTATTACTTATTAAATATGTTTATTAATGTAAATTATTATAATTAATTGCTATTCATTATTCTATTTATTAAAAATGTAAATAGAGATATTATATTATATTCAATATTATGAATATACTAATTAAATATTATATATATATATATAATAAATATTCTGATGAAATACATATTTATATATATTATTATTTATATATAGTTGAAAAACGTTATAAAATAATAGTTAAAGTTAATTTATAAAACAAAACCGCCTATCAATACAGATAACAACTATTAGTGACTATGTGATATGTGCATTATCTAACTACATGAGATCATCATAACTCGTCGCATTCCGTAGAGCTATAACACATACTACTACTACTACTACTACTACTACTACTACTACTACTACTACTACTACTACTACTAATACTACTACTACTACTACTACTACTACTACTACTACTACTACTACTACTACTACTACTACTACTACTACTACTACTACAACTACTACTACTACTACTACTACTACTACTACTACTACTACTACTACTACTACTACTACTACTACTACTACTACTACTACTACTACTACTACTACTACTACTACTACTACTACTACTACTACTACTACTACTACTACTACTACTACTACTACTACTACTACTACTACTATTACTACTACTACTGTGATATAAGTGTGTTTACTATTAGTGTTATAATATACTATGCAATACTACTAGGAACTACTACTACTACTACTAGGGGTAGGGGTGATAACAAACCAAAAAGAACTCATGCGACACAGTACCATCAGGTAACTTACCCCCGAAACCCAGAGCTGGGAACATCTTATCTCTGTGTAGTAGTAGTGGTAATGGTTTTGTATCAAGCACTATAGAGATTAGTGTGGGTGTGTATGAGGGTATATGTGGTTTGGATGAGATATTTATAACAATTATGTTATCTATAGATATATACACTTGATCTATTATACATTATTGTTTCAAACTTACTTTTTATCATATACAGTGAAAGCCGCATTACATCGACATGGTTGTGTAAGCTCTAAAAATGTCGATACAGGGTCGATATGAGCGATATATCGCCTATAGGGGTGTAACCCTAATGATACGCATTAGTTTATTTATAATTAATTGTATGTAATAATATAATATATGCATATAATATAATAACACAAAAGGTTTAATTACATATTTATTAAATATGTTTACTAAAAAGTTTATATATAAACTAAAAATATTGTGTAATCGATGATTGTTTAGCGGATTGTATTTTATTTAAATGTATATTATCAATATGTGATTATATTGTGCGTATTCATGTATTTATATTACTGTTATCGTGATTGTTATGACTATTTATATACAATTGGATTTCTTGTAACATATTTAAAACTACTGACGTTGGTTTTACAATAATTGGAACATGTGTACACTCATTAACGTCTTCTTTATGTTCTGTGAGTGTAAGTGATCGTATAATCGACGGTATAGATAATATATAATTATCATACGGTAACACATTGCTATCAATAGATATATAATCGTTATAAGATTCATATGAATTGTTATAATTGTTATAAATATATATTCATTTAGGTAAATCGAAATCATCACAATTTGCAATATCACTAGTATCATATATAATTGTACAATCGTCTGGTTCATTATTTTGTAACAAAATTACATTTACTTTATTAAATATAACATATTAGGTTATAGAAAAAATAAAAAACCTAATGGACATTAATGACGTAAAAATTCGTGATGCGACATGTTAGAAAGTTACGCCAATACCTTTGATACTATTGATCTTATGACCAAAATCTATTTTAAGAATTGTTAATTACAATTGAGCTCATATACCTGCATCTGGTGATGCAATGCACCACCGACTTGTACTCGATAAAGAGAGTTGATCTATGCAATGTATTTGTATATTATATAATAGTTTATAGTATTACCGTGACATATGGTACTATAATATAATATATTTAACTATATATAGTATTACTTATAATGGATAACATGACATTGAGATATAAATAGAATATAAATATATACCTACATAATGAGGTGTTAGTATGTAATGGTGACGCCAGTAATTAAGGGTACTATAAACTACTAACACAATAATATATGACTACGGATTATATATTTCATTGTTACTTTCCTACTTTTTTACTTATGTTAATTTTTTGATATTTGTATATGATAAAAACTTTCATCCATCCTATTGTATACAATAGTAGATAATCCAAAACCCAGTTCCTCTGCCACAATCTTTCTTTCCTTTCCATGTTTAATAGTATTGATAGGTGTAGCCTTAATAACGATAGAAATGAATTTACGTTTTGGCATCGTTACAATAATTTAATAAATGAAATAAGACATACGTAATTATACCACAATACATATTTGTAGGCGTATATATATATTGACCAATTACGTAAAATAGATTGAGTAGCAATGAATACTAGGGGAATACTTTTCATACAAATTAAAATTTGTAAATAATTTGTTTTATAATCAAATTAGTCGATATAAGTGGATTCAATTCCAAATATGACCTTATAAATATGTCGATAATGCCGAATTATCGATATAATTGGATTGTCGATGTACGCGGATTAATTTACATGTAAATAGGTGTAAATCCAACAAAAATATCTCGAAATGTCGATGTAGCCGAATTATCGATGTACGTGGCTGTCGAAGTAAGCGGCTTTCACTGTATATATATATATATATATATATATATATATATATATATATATATATATATATATATGTGTTGTTTGCAATATACTCTTAAATATAATATGAATAAATATATATAATGAAAATATATAATTAAAAATATAATGAAATAATATTCTTTATTCATGTATATATATACAAGTATAATAATGTAGAAAGTATATAAAAACTTCAATGTTAATATAATGTTTCGATAATAAATAGATATGCCTAAGTTAAATAAACATAGTAGAGATAACACATAGATAAGATAGGTACAGTACTAAAGTAATGCAAGCAGCTCAGAATAATATGTTGTAAAGTTTTTATATAGATAATAATGTAATAGAAAAGTCATCTCAGATAAGATTACAGATAATTAAGTGAACATTTAGAGTCATAACAAAAGACAAATAATATGGCTCTATTACAATTAATACTAGTATATGTTGAGATTTTTAGCACATTTTTAATTTAGCAATACAAAAATAAAGTGAATTAGATATCTAATATGAAAACAATTTGTTTTCAAAAATACTTCTAATTAGAGTCTATTAAATAATTCTGAATTATATATATTAATAATCTATCAAATTATTAGTAGGCAGTACATTAGGCAGTACAATAGGCACTACATTAGGCAGTATATTAGGCATACGCTAGGACACCAATATCAAGCTATCACCAGTTAGTTTTACATGAACATGCTGTATTTATTTGATATACTAAGTAAGTTAATAACTGCAATAAATCAGACTAATATACCCTCAGTGTGTGTAATATACAGATGATATATATTTCATGATTATATTTAAAGAAGAAAGCAGTGATTTGCTTTAAAATAATTAATAATAAAGCTGAGGTTAAAAAATAATTGTAGATATTTATTATCGAAATAGAATAACAATTTAGAAATGGTAAATTAGGTGCATGTTACAACTAATAATTAGAAGTGGCATAAATAGATTGACATATACATGGATATATTTTAATATTTAAAGAAGAAAGCTTAGAATATAGAAATAAATTTCTTCATTTTTAGATGGTAATTAGAAGGTCAACAATTATTCTAACTTATGTAGATTTAGGGAAATTATGGAAGTAACGAGTCACGTGATAGATGTTAACGAGATGATTAATGAGGTGTTAACGAGGTGACTAAAGAGGTGTTAAAGAGGTGTTAAAGAGGTGTTAAAGGAGGTGTTAAAGAGGTGTTAAAGAGGTGTTAGAGGTGTTAAATAGGTGTTAACGAGGTGTTAATGAGGTCATCACTAACGAGTCATAATCCTGAATAATATCACCTACAGCGTGCAGAGCTATACCGTAAGGAGAGTGTTGCTGTTGTGTGTAGTGGTGCAGGGAGTTACTCTGAGAGGGGTCTCCGTTAGACTGTGTGAAGTCCACAGCTACTGTGAAGTTCATCTGAGTTCTGCGGGGGGTAGGGGAGGTGAGGTGTTGTATGTGTGATAGGGGGAGGAGGAGGAGAGGAAGAAGGGATGAGGGAATGAGGAGAAAGAGAGGAGGATGGGGATGAGAAGGAGGAGAGGAGGAGAGGAGGAAGGGGAGGAGGAGGAGGATACGAAGGGAGATAAGAAGTGAAAGAGGATAATGATAAGAAGTAGGATGATAATGAGGAGTGGAGGAAGGGGAGAATAATAAGGAGGAGAGTAAGATGGGGAGGAAGATGGGGGGGGAAAAGGAATATGTAGTAAAAGCTTCACTTACCCAGATTTAATGTAATCAACGAATGTGTGTTTGGTTTCAACTTCCAACGATAGTAAGCGAATCTAAACATGTGGCAATAAGTGTTAGACGTAATAGTGTAATAGTGATGATCTCTGCAATCTAGCTTTATTATTAATATAACTCTATTATTGAAAATAACATTTCTAGAATTATAAAATATATATTTTAATTACTATTCTTATTATATAAAACTTATTCAAATAAACACTTCAAGTATTAACTTTAATTTTTAATATTAAGGAAAAATGTATTGAATATAAATGTACAAAGGATATGTATATATATATATATATATATATATATATATATATATATATATATATATATATATATATATATATATATATATATATATATATATATACATATCCTTTATCACTGTGGCTAAGGCGTCAGATACACAATCAGTAGGACACGAGCCTCGTCTGGATCATTAATTAATTTTATAAAATGGGTCTTAAAATATTATTTAGAAGTGATCTTATATAATTGTGTATAAATAAATGATCGGCTCTCGTTAAAACCACGGATGCATTAACATGAGAGCGACTTCGAAGGGACATTAGAGCCATATGGTTATAAGTGAAAACTTCATCTAAGTTCCTGGATGGGATGAAAGGACTCCACCCAAGAAAAATAACAACAATATATATGTATGGATGAACTACGCTGCTACAAACCACTCCGGAATTCTTGTACGATTTCTTCTTAGTTTGTTTCTTTGGATTTATTAACTGTAGGAAAATGAGAATTATATTTATAATAAAATCATGCTTGGTAACTAATTATACATATTATTAAATTATATATATATTAAATAATGATATGTATAAACTAATAAAATTGGCTAACCATTATATAATGTGTTAAGTTACATGTGTTAAGGTGCGCCCATATTTTTGATAGTATTTTTTTTTAAATTGTAATATTAATATTAATTTTGTAATTTAAATATGTTATAATAAATATGTCAAAAAATTGTAATATTAAACGATCTATTAATACAAAATTCAAGCGATTAAAAAAAGCTCATAATGTAGAAAATTACCATTATTACAAAAATAATAATTACTAAATATTTCAAAATTTAAATATCTAATAAAATTAGATATATTTTATATTATTGATTGATTGAAAAAGTATTATAAAATAATAAATGTACTCTTCGATAATACATATATAGTGATACCTTATTATATAAATAAGTATTACTTTATTATGATTTATATACCTCTATCTCAACATGGAATTTACAATATATTTTATTTTAAATAATTATATATTATCTTTAATTATACTAAATCTATCTACAAAATCAATTTCTTCAAGAAAAAATTCATTATGCATTGAAAAATATAAAAATTTGGTTTGATTTAGTATTATTTATAAAACTATAATATACCACTTTATTATTATACTATACATTATAATTATTATTTGCCAAATAATATTAATACTATTAGTACAATATTATTATAATTTAGATATACATATATTAATATATCATTATATTTTATATAACATAATTGATACAATATATATGTATACATTTATAATAATATATAAATTAAAATATTTAATTAAAAATGTATTAAAATTATTATATATTTAATTTCATATTATTATATGTTATCATACTATATATTATATAATAAAATATTTTTAAATTACATATATGTAGTATTAACTTTCCTATAGGATTAACTTTGTAATTAAACTATAATTAAAAATAATAATAAACTCATTTATATATCTTTAGATTAATCTAAATTTGATTCTACATCGTCAAAATCTATTAGAATAGATTTTAATATATTTATATCACTATTTCATAAAAAAGATATAATAAATATAGGCAATGGTATAATTATTATCTGATGATTGTATTATGAAAAGTGTTACTCAGTATAATGTGATGTGGTTGGAATTAATATGAACAATAGTAAGATTAGAAGTGATGAAGTAACTAATGGGATGATAACACTTATATTTTAGATGCGAGTTGATTCAAGAGATTAATGAATCAGGAACTTGATATAAAGGTCTAAGTACTATATTGTATATGGTTACTATTAAGAATATGTATCACAAGACTTATTAAAGAATAACCAAAGAGTTCATTAATGGTAATATGCTAAGGTAAGTATCCAAATAGTAATTATAATACATTTTATAAATTAGTATATATTTATATTATTTATTATTTAAATTAAATTTTATATCAGTTACTAGACTTATTTATGCATAGACATCCAATGTAATAAAAGTATACAAGGTACACATATATGACTAATATACATATCAGTAGGTTTCTATGGGATATGGGGGGATTCTCATAACATCATGGTACAGAATCTTTTGAAAATGAAACATACGCGACTATGATAGCTACTGTAATCATATATATATATATATATATATATATATATATATATATATATATATATATATATATATATATACTATTCTTATATACATTCATATGTAATTATATATACTTTTAGTATATTTACAAAATATAAATTGTTAGGCAACATTTTTATATGATCAATTTGTTCAATTAGCTGTTTCATCTTTACCATTATTGATTTTAACTCCTATAAAACATAGATTTTATTGAATATGGAATAGCAGCAAATATAACAAAATCAAAGATTCAATTTATATACTGAAACAATAGACAATACGAGAATAGTCGGTTCCTTTTCTGAATAGAAAAATAAGTATAAAAAAACTATGAAATGGGACTCTGAATATCATCATGGAGCATAGTAATAGTGTAATGAGTGTATTTATTTATTTGTATTTTAATGCAATTATACTTGTAATTTTATTTAATATATAATTATTATATAAATTGATATATATATAAACTTGAGAAATAAGAGATCTATTGTTAATTATAAATATTAATAAATAGATAAAATAAATATTTGAACATACATAACTACTAAAACATGTATATCTTTTAAAATGTTTTTATAATTAAATATTCTAGATTAATTTCATCATATGATATTTATATTATAGAAAAATAATATTCAGCTTATATGTAATATTATATAAATATATAATTTATCAATATTTATCCTTTAAACCATTATTTATCAGTTTCATGTTTTTTCAAATTCTAAATATTTAAAGTACTACTCTTGTTATATTTTTAAATATTTAAACTAAATTTGTTCCCAATATATTCTAAATTTATTACTAAAGTGAAATCCTAACTTCACTTTTTTAATTTAATTATTTATGTAGTTCTATAGCAAAATTAAACATTAAAAACAAAAATTTAAAATATTTATTTTTAAAATTCTAATATCTCCTTTTTTTATATAAAAATTCGTAGTTATGTTTATTGTAAAGCTAATATATTTTAATACCTTTTTCTTAATTTAAAAAAAATATTAAATATTGAACATTTTTGCCTATCTAATACATTACAATTAAAAAGAGTCGCACCAGCCCTTAACTATTATATATAAGAAAAATACACCTGTTCATTATTACTACTAAAATAGCTCGAAATATAATGAAAATCCTCAAAAGTTAAATAAAAATGTCACCTATTATTTATAATCAGACATGCTATCCTTGTTTCATATAGATAGGTAAGTGTGTACACAGGATAATGAGGAGTGTTAACTTATGAATGTTTAGCTAACTTCATAGGATACTTCTTTATCAATTCTCTTCTTGAGTTCTTCGACCGTAGTGAAGAAGTGACCGATGAAGTCGTGTCTACTGTACAGGTGTAGCATTATGAGGTGTGAGGTATGGGGTATAGGGTGTAAGAGGTGTGAGGTGTAAGAGGTGTTAGGTGTGAGGTGTAAGGTATGATGTGTTGGGTGTGAGGTGTGTGAGGTGTGAGGTGTAAGGTGTGAGGTATGATGTGTGAGGTGTGAGGTGTGTGAGGTGTGAGGTGTAAGGTGTGAGGTATGATGTGTGAGGTGTGAGGTGTGTGAGGTGTGAGGTGTGAGGTGTTGGGTATGAGGTGTAAGGTGTGTGAGGTGAGGTGTTATGTAATACTGACCCACCATCGCCGTCCCAGTCGTAGCAGTCAAACCTCAACTGTCTGTCAATGATGTAAGCGATTATAGTTAAAGTGATCCTCTTGTAAGCATTATACGTTAATTATAAGTGAAAGTAAGTGTGTTAATATCTATATTTAATTAAAAATAATATATATATATATATAATATATATTATATATATATATGATTATATATGATTATATATATTCAATATATGTAATATCATATAAGTGATTATATATACAGTATGATAGCCTACTTAACAATGCATGCACGTAATGACAGTGAGTGACACACAAGACTACACTACTACACTCACACAGCTAGCTTGTGTGTGCATACTACAGAGATAGGTAGGGATAGAAAGGTAAGGAGAGGGAGATGGGGAGAGAGAGAGAGGGGGAGAGAGAGGTACTCACTTATGGTAATCTCCCGAACAAAGACTTCTACCACTGATAGTAAAAGGCTTCCATACCGGATTCAGTGTGTTCTTGATCACCTCAGTTTTGTGTAGAGATACGAAGCTTCATAGTGAGTGACAGTTTATTAGCGAGAGTTATTATTAATGTTTTATTTATAAATATATTATCATATTTAGTCATTAGCAGTGTAAATATAGAATCTTTACTGCTTTTCGAAATAATTACCCTATATATATATACTTAATTATTAGTGTATTAGATTATTATTTTATATAATAATACTTATATATGTATCAACTTATATAGTTGAGTACTATATAGATTATAATGATATATAATCTATATTGAATATTCTTGAATACTCAATCTAGTTCAATTAGGTACTACTATATGTTGTGTACTTAGGTACTACTATATGTTGTGTACTTAGGTACTAGTGTACTTAGGTATTAAACCTGCCATCAGCACACTGCCGACGAATAACTAGAAAAGGGTCAGATTTACCAAAGAAATCTTTCTTGTCTAGTTTCACTCCATCGAAACGGAACGAGAAATGGTCCTGCAATTTGTTGATATGTTGGTAGGCATTCATAGAGAGAGATTAACAATGACAAACTACCCGACAAACAATTAGTACTGCACAGGACTCATGCAGGAGTCCTAATTTGTAACAATCGGCCTATCTATTATACATGTAAGCAGGGACAAATAAGGACTACAAAACGAATTTTCTTCATTCTGCTAAGGCAAATAAGGATAAAATAACGGACATTCTGAATACTGGTAAGAATAAATAAGGACAAATTAACGGACTTTCTCAATCCTGCTAAGGATAAATAAGGACACAATAAAGGATTTTTTAATCCTGCTAAGGATAAATAAGGACACAATAAAGGATTTTTTAATCCTGGTATAGACAAATAAGGGTCATATAAAGTATTTTCTATTCCTATATATAATAACCCAGAATTCAACTTACATCAAAAACTTAAGTTCAAAATTTAAGTTCAACTTAAGTCAATGGTAAATAATTAACTTAAGTTCAACTTAAGTTCTAAACTAAATTCTAAATTCAATAATAATAACATTTTAATATGTACACTTTAATCAATATTCAATTTCTATATATTCAATATT
Organism: Osedax fenrisi; assembly: GCA_964019155.1. Lineage (NCBI taxonomy): Eukaryota > Metazoa > Annelida > Polychaeta > Sabellida > Siboglinidae > Osedax > Osedax fenrisi. The sequence continues at coordinate 99,742,733 of OZ025241.1, read as the reverse complement.
GAACAATTAGTTCAACATGATTTCCAATTATATTATCAATATAATTAGGATTAAAATTGTAGTTCAATGTGTCAATTTAATGAGATTATGATAATTTAGAAAAATATATAGGATTACTTAAATAATTTTAGTTTTTAGAATAATATATGATTTATTAAAAGCAGTATATTAACTTAAATATAAAAGTAAAATAATAATTAATAATTAATTTGCATAAAAATTAAATCAATATATTAAAATAATTAAAAGGTATAATATGTTATTATTTCTATATTAAAACTTATTAATAATTTCCTGTACAGTACCATGTTATACTACTGAGCAGGGACACAAAAAGTAAAGTTCTGCATAGTTATTTGGTCTACATTTTTAACATTACTGTAGGCATCCTTATCAGTAGTATCACAGTACATTTATACTGTTCAGTGTGTTATAAGGATAAATAAGTATATTAAAACAGAATTTATGCATGCAATTGTTTGTCACATGCCACATGTACACATTCCATATATATTGATTATTATTCAAACTAGGTTATAGTACAAATAACCCAGTACAGATATCAGTAAACTAGTAATGTGAATCATGTGGGTTTCTCAAATTACTATACATGATTCATCATCTATTACGAAGCTCTACACAGTGTATATAACAACCTTACATCCACCTAATTCTTCTGCTCTTACTGTTGAATACAATGTATTATTAATAGTAGTAGTTATAGTAGTAGTAGTAGTAGTAGTAGTAAGGGTAGTATTAGAGGTAGTAGTAGTATGGATGGTAGTATTACTAGTATTAGTAGTATTACTAGTATCAATAGTAGTAGTATATTTTCTATATTTTTATTATAATAAATTGTTATCAATATTATATTAATTATATACATTTATAGTCTATGTTGTTTAACATTATTTAAACATTATATAGTATTACATTGGTGTATATGGTATTATACAGTATATAGTATATATTTTATGGTTTATTTGTGCAATAATATATATATATATAGATATATATATATATATATATATATATATATATATATATATATATTCATATATAGATATATAGTTTTAGTAATGTATTATTGAACTTCCTCATAAATCGATAATTGCACTATGTCCGATTATGACTCACTATGATGTCAGCAGTATGATTAATAACAGCATGAATGTATGACTCATCATTATATTGTAGTGTTAAATAATCACATGCTCTGTGTACGTCATACAAACATATCGTAAAGTTAATAATAGAAATAGTTATATATAGATATGTCTATGTTAAAACCTGTTATTGACCCAGGTTTGCTGATTTTAGGATTAGTTAGAGCTTTCTCCAATATGCCGCAGTTTGCGATAATCTGGCCCATGGTACATTCCATAAAGCCGAGGAAATCCTAGATGACATAAGTAAATAGGATGTTATGCAAGATATATAAGTGACGAGTAATGTATTTACCTGTTTCTGTAGGGATCCATTAGGGGCATCTACGTCGTATCTAATATGTTGGTGGGGTGGGGGGGTGGTAGTGGTAATTAAGTAGGGTAGAGTAGGAAAACTTAGGGGCGAGTTAGTGAATTAAAATATACATTATTAGAAATAAGTACTACGCAGCATAGGCAGCAGTATAGATTCACGCGGCGTGAATTCAATAACCACAAACATTTCAAATCTAAGGAACTGCGACTTCTCGAAGTAGTACAACATCTCGATGGCCTTCACAAAGTCAGGATTGAGGGTATCTCTGATCATCTCTGTACGCCCAAACTAGGTAGGGCACACACACGCGCGGGGGTTAGGTTTACATCACGAGCAGGCTAAGGGCTAGGGCTACCTTCTATACGACAGAATAATCATACAGCTATTTTAATAAAGTTGATAAATTACTAACAATGTATTATAGGTATAACTGAAATAAGCCATGATGTTATACTATGATGACATAACATGGTGATGATGGCAATGCATGATTACATAACAGCTACCTCTGTGAAGATATGGATGTCCGAGTCTTCATTCCTCGTGTACAGCACACATATCGGGTCAGACTTGGAGAGAAGGTCTTTATTGGCGAGGTTCCTGTCAATCAAACGTATTCAGTAATAACTACGTTATTATGTAATATTGAAGATAATGTAATCTTTTGTTAAATTAACAAATTACATTTATTAATAACTTTAGAAATTAATAACATTAATAACACTTCTATTATTGTTAATTTGTATAATATATGACACAAATTATATCTTAATATATATTAATTATATTGACTTTATTGAAATTATAATCATTTATCGGAATTGTGATTATTACAGAATCACTAATATACTAGTTGTTTATATTACCCTATTTTAATTATGAAAGTGTATTGATAATATATACAACAACAATATTATTGTATATGTATATTAGATGTCATTATAATCTCTAAAATTCTAGTATCGTATTATATGATTCGTATACATGTTAGAGTAATGGACATTTACACCACCCAAATAGGTAAACATATAGACTAGAAGAATACTATCACCAGTATAACATGGGTAGGTAGGCGTATAGGTAGAGGACATCACTAAGAGGACATAGGTAGGCGTATAGGTAGAGGACATCACTAAGAGGACATAGGTAGGCGTATAGGTAGAGGACATAGGTAGGCGTATAGGTAGAGGACATTACTAAGAGGACATAGGTAGGCGTATAGGTAGAGGACATCACTAAGAGGACATAGGTAGGCGTATAGGTAGAGGACATCACTAAGAGGACATAGGTAGGCGTATAGGTAGAGGACATCACTAAGAGGACATAGGTAGGCGTATAGGTAGAGGACATCACTAAGAGGACATAGGTAGGCGTATAGGTAGAGGACATCGCTAAGAGGACGTAGGTAGAGGACATCACTAAGAGGACATAGGTAGGCGTATAGGTAGAGGATATCATTATGAGGACATAGGTAGGCGTATAGATAGAGGACATCACTAAGAGGACATAGGTAGGCGTATAGGTAGAGGACATCACTAAGAGGACATAGGTAGGCGTATAGGTAGAGGACATCACTAAGAGGACATAGGTAGGCGTATAGGTAGAGGACATCAGTGAGAGGACATAGGTAGGCGTATAGGTAGAGGACATCATTAAGAGGACATAGGTAGGCGTATAGGTAGAGGACATCACTAAGAGGACATAGGTAGGCGTATAGGTAGAGGACATCACTAAGAGGACATAGGTAGAGGACATCACTAACTTGCAGGATATGGTCACCTGTACTGAGGAGGCTGGCACATCGTTGTTGATGATGGCGTAGGATGAGTCAGACATGTTCTAGAGGACATATGTTCATAGTTAGCAGTACGGCTATATAGTCTATATTAGGTTTCTAAACACACTAGTGAATATATATATATAATGTTTATATTAATTTGTTGTGCTAATTATAATGTTATTATTGTTTCTATCCATTATAATTTATAACTTTGAGCTATTCTATATATTTATGCTTATAAATAAACACTCAATGAGAAAGATAGTCATAATATAACACTATATAATTATTGTGATTTGTTCTATACACACACACACACAATGACACATCAGTGAATACACTGATACCTTATATAATAAGCCTATTGTTATCACCTAGTGAATAGACCTAGTGTAATATATATCTGATAAATACATATTTCTCATAGACCAATAATCAACTTGTAATGCTTAATATTTAATTATGCATGTAATATCTTTAAAGTGTCCTTAAAGCCTACATTATAATGCTCTTATGTATGATCGTAAATCAATACACAAACACTAGTAATAGAGTGGAGTTCTAATTATTTATTAACACTATGGGGTTAACATTAAGGATGTGTGATATAGATATTAATTATTAACACTCTATTTAGTAATCTAATACTGCTATATAATAGTATCAGTAAATAAATACTATACTTATAAAATATACTGCATGGAATTAAAAATGTATGCTTTTAATTAATAACAATATATTGTATCTAATAAACCACAGACTGATAAGAAACATTATTAATTTCATGTATACAACATACTATATTCATATCATAATCATGTTATATAGTATGTATTACATATATAGTATCTTAATGCAAATATACTATTGATTATATTATATATATACATGATTACACTGATAGTTTAATGTACGTTTTATACATGTGATTTATGTATTATTTACAGTAACCGCATTGCATATTTATGAATACATAGATAGTAATGATATAGATAATAATTATAATATATATATATCATATATGATTAAACATATATGTTTAATACAGATTCAATAAAAATAAACCTTTTTATTAAAGGATAATATATGGAAATAACTTATTTTTGAGAATGTTTTAGCTATATAAAAGTGTTGCTAAATTATATATATATAATAAATGTATTTCTAATCTCAATTATTTATAGATAATGAATTCTTTAAATGTACAACTTGATTTCTCTCTTTCTAACAAATAATACTAAGCATTACAATTATGTCCTCCCTTTAGTTTATATAATCAATGTACTTAGCATTATAACCCACCTAATCTAATCCCAAACATCATATTATGATCATAATCTAGTGATCTCAAAATAAGGCTGTAACTGTATAATTTGTAGAACTTTCTTATTTTTATATAAATTATATAAAGTAATGTATATATTTTTATAACAACAGCATATATGAGTCACATATCATGTGATAATGAATCGTAGAATAGTGACTGCTAATCGAAGATATGGGCAAAATAGATAGGAAATAGTAATGAAAAAAGACTGAGCTTTGGAGGACTATATGTGTAAGTGGAGGGAGATGAAATAAAATACATGTAAAGTGGCCAGCTAGGTATAATTTAAACCATGATAGGGGATATATCTCAAATACATAGTCGATTTAGTTATATGTATCAAAGACGCCAGCTAAGACGATTAGTATCAATTTGATAGTATTCATTAATACTAATTATTAAATTGATACTGTCAATTATGAGCAGGTATTTTTAGTGATTGACGAATTTAAATAGTCAGTAATGTGTTATGTAAGGTGGTTTCGGTTGAGTGAGCACCACAACGAAGATACAAACTTTGAAGTTGATATATTATATTTGAAGATATGTTAGTCGAAGATATAAAGTAATTTAGTCGACGGTATACAACTCTTTACATAAACGTTAAGTAATCGTAAGTAATACTGACTTTGTATATCGCCGTAGAGTATAGGCTTTTAATATCGGAGTCATTATTGGAAGTTAAAAGAGACTAGATAGACCCGTTTCAAAGTAAGTGGAAATGATGTTCCGTAATGAGAGATACATAAGGAATTAGATAAGTTTTTACACAGGAAGATGACCAGTGTCAGGAGAATTAGTCATAGTTTAGAGAGAGGTTATAGAATAGTGAAAATGGTTATAGGCATACTAATAAAGGCATAAAGGTTGTAAAATAGGTATGATGGTTACATGTAGAAACATATATTGAGAATAATAGTTTTTACTTTCGGAATAGACGAGATAGAGAATAGACGGGATAATTCAGAAAGTTAGGTATTTAATATATTTGGAGGTATAACTGGGGATAGTCTATAAGTTTGAACTGAGTAAGTGGGTTGAAACTATCTGATTAAATGCAGTAGTATACACTATATATTTAGAAGATGATATTTTTAATAGAGAAAATTTGTAATTCTTATGTTGAGATATAATATTTTATAATATAATAAATACATTATTATAATGTATTTATTATATAATTTATTATATAATGATTATATATTAAAATTGCTATAATAATAACAATATTAAATCAGTATAAGGTGCCCACCAATAGAATATTGAATAGTGTGCTACCATCCGTTCATATTTAATTTTCTATAAGTAATCCTACAAGTTGTAGGCTACAACGCCAGCTTATTATTTCACAATTTAAAATTACGTTATTTATCGGTATGTTACAGTGGCACACTCAGTTTGTATACTTAGTATATTATATATAAATAATGTATAACAACGATTATACTATATTTTATCTAGAAATAATTATACTCCATATTATATAGTGTTGCTATGCTTAAAATGTTATTAATTTTATATTTTTAAAATAATTTTAATATTAAAAGTTTACCAACTTTTAAATACTATTTTTTAAATAGTATTTAGAAAGTAGATTTGATTATATTGCATACCTTTTGATTATTATTAGTTTACTAGAAATATTTAAAATACGATATTTAATAATATAATATAAATGTCGTGCAGATATTTATTTATAAATACCAATACACAAATAATATATTTATTTTATAGGAAATGTAAAAAGAATTTGATAATAAAATTTATTTAAAATCAAATCAATGATAATAGAATATGCATGTCATAAATATATAATATTATAAATGGTAAATATAAATATATTTCAAATTATTTTTCTCTATTTATATAAATATCACCTTATTTATTATATATACTTTTTATAAATTATTATAATTAAATATATACTAATAATTAATATATTAAATATATACATATAAATCTATAATTTGTATATATAATTTGTAATACAGGTAGTGAATTATAAAAATAAATTTTTAATAATATATTTTAAATATTTTTAAAATATTTTTTTGTTAATATCATATATACAAACATTATAATAATGTTACTAATATTAGTTATATGTACCTTATAATAAAGTATTCAATAAATAAATGCGTGTCACTTAAAAATAATATTTACATTATTGAATTATTCTAGTCTAAGAATAATATATAATTTATTTAATATTTAATATATAATATTATATTATTATAATAATTATAAATATAAATTAAATTAAATTTAAAATTTATAATATTTAATATTGTATATATAATATATATATATATATTATATATAAATATATATATATATATATATATATATACTTAGTATAATACTATAATACATATCATTTTATATTATAAACTCTATAGTATGGGACCATATACTATAAGATAAATATACCTTTATATATTTATATAATATAGCCTTCCACAATTTGAATCATATTTGTTTGTATATTGAGTGATGTAAGAAATATACATATTCAATATGATATTGTGTATTATACACTATATTTAATATACAGTGTATAATACACAATATGTATATTTCATACATCACTCAATATAATATAATATAATAATATAATTATTATAATAATATTATATTATTATATTAAATATAATCGCTAATAATAATATACTCATGAATAGTTACTTTGGATCGAGTCAATGAGTCGGATTTTTTTGATTTAAAAATAATCTATACACTAAGTTTGTGACTAAACGTGAATATTTTTTATTCGTATTAATGATTGTATAAATATATAGTATACATCATATATTACATGTTATCACATATTATGAATAATTGTGCATAATAATTTTAAATATATCAAAGTAACATATAAAATTACACATTATTTTAAATAATAAATAATATGTATCACTCATATTCTAGTGATTATGATATCTATATACCCATGTGCAGATATATGTATAGCTACGCAGAATATGTATAAATACGCGATTATAAATTCACTAATTCAAATATATGATTGTAGCGTATTAAACAAAATCTTGAAGTTGTAAATCAGTAAATAATAAGTCTCCTCTCAAAGTACTTACAAACACCTCTCATTCCTTATTATATTTATTAAGGACTTACATTTAGATAATATATAATATAAAAATAGTATATATTATAAAATAAGAAATCATGATAGAATATGTATTAGCAAACTGGTCAAACCACACACAATATGTAAATAACTTTTACAGTGTTTGAACGTCCTATTTTCATTGCATTAAATTTCACTTTAGTTTCGGCCTATTATGATTATATTCGCTGAGTACATACTATATATAGTAATTACCATATATAGTAATATGACCGACGGTTCATAGTTTCATAAGTGAAGTGCTCATTATACTGATGCCTTGTTATGCTCACCAGACATCACTACGTTGCATTATTCCTAGTAGCACAATAATCCGTAGTAACGTGGAATATTAGTTGAGTATTCGCTTATTTCACTATGCATTTATACTATCTCTATACCTATAAGCAGATCAATACGGGCGTACTCTTTATTTCATAATAAATGCCATCTTAGAATCAAATTCCTTACGACTATTATACTATTGTTGATGATTCCGTGGACTGACTTTGTTGACTCGATTCATTAGATTACTTAAATAATAACGTATAATTACAATACGAGTTGATAATACTCATATGCAAATATTTATGATTATCTATCATTAATTTGTAATATCTTATTTGAAAGCAAACACTTTCATAATATAAGATACATATTTAAGTAATAATTAGATGTATATATAATATTATTAATTGTTCTAGAACCATCTGATGTATATTATACACAAATAACAATTTATTCTGAAGGGAAGTCTTTATATTAAGAAATTATGTGTAATTTTTGAAATTATTATTATAGACTATAATTTATAGTTATTAAAATTTGAATTACAAAATATTGAATATATATTAGTTATTCTAATCTAATAATATATTGTAATTCTTAATGTGATAACATATAATTTTTTAATTTAAATGTTAATAAATTCATAATATACATATGCATATTACTTACACATATGATACATATTATTACATATTAACACATATTATTAACAAAATTACATATGATAACAAATGACTGTGAATTATTTACAACATGTTATGTAGATAATTCATATTATATATCCTATAATTATAATATACCAGAACCTTCTCTCTTTATATAGTTTCTCAAGTTTATTATAATATGTATTTTTTGCTATACCTCCTACAATAAATGATAGCTTTACAAGTACATTACTACTACTACTACTACTACTACTACTACTACTACTACTGATAACGATATCATTAACATATTCACATTAGTTTATTAAATGACTTCTAATCTAATAAATATATCACATCAATCTACTTTTAATATATATTGTTAATACTATATACTGTATAATATATTTAATAGTATCTAGTATTTAATATATGCAATATTATTATTCCAACATTACGCGTTTGTTAATATCTAACAGTTACTATTATTATGTATTATATTAGAGTATACCAACATTTTGTTTATAATTATATTAATAAACCATTATAGATTATGACTAGATCTACATAACACTGGGTAATTTAATCACCAGACAGATGGTGACGAATATTACATCATATGCTTATCTGTATCTATCACGTATTGATCAAATCACTCACTGAATGTAAATTATGTAAAATATATTAATTAGAGAACCACGAGAATATTTAAATAATACAAATAAAATACATATAATTATTATATTATAATTTAATTAAAATATTTAATAAATGTGTTTAAATTATTTTTAATTAGTCATTTTTATTATAGTTATAATAAAAACACATTTTTTAAAACACTCATCATATATAGAATATATATTTTCGATAGAATAAAAAAATAATTAACAAATTTTAATTTCAAGTTGATTTTTGAAGATATCGTCTATTTTCCTATCAGTTTATATGTAATTGACTATACATAGAATATAATAAGTGCGCACCCTTATGATAAATTGTTAATATCAGTGATATATTGAATATAGAATATATTTAATATAGAATGATTGTTTATAAAGTTAATATTTGTAAACAAATTATATTATCAAGAAATAAATATTAATTTAATTATAAAATAATAAACATAAACAAATGATTATTTTTTAAATTTAACACTTTTTCGGCCATATAATACTCTCATCGATATAAAGAAAGTGGATAAGCAATTGAATGTAGTGTATGGTACTGCGATAGAGTCTCTTCAGTCAAATCACCCTAATAAATTTAAAATTATTATTTTATTTATATTGATAATTATGATTAAGTTTTCTATGTACTCTCAATAATACAAATAATAGTTATAGTAGTAGTAATAGTATTTATTTATACACAAAGATTAATATAATATTCTACAATGTGTTTTACTGTTTGTCGAACAGTTTACAGGTGTGGGTTCCGTGATTTAACGATCATCCGTAAAAATAATATAATAAAATAAAATAACATTCTTAAATATAATAATATAATAACACGATTACATTTCAAAGAGGGTTAGATATGTGTTATTTTAGTGGGGAACGTTTTACTGTTATTTTGGTGGAGTTCTTTCATCCCATACAGGAACTTAAATTAAGTTTTTACTTATAACCATATGACTCTAATGTACCTTCGAATCCACTCTCATATTTAGGCATATATGGTTTTAACGACACCTGATCATTTATTTATACGCACAATTTTACATATATAAAATTCAACATTCCTCATACTTTTTATATTTTTGTTTTTGTAATTTAAATGTAATTGAAAATCTGAATTGAAGATATCACACTATTTTATTGATTAATAATTTATTTAAGAAAATTCATATTCAATGTTTATTATCGAAAGTATAAAGTATAAATAGTTGATAAAAATAACATATATTATAGAAATAAATATATATATTTATATAATTTATATAAATCCATAGAGATAATTCACTTAAATCTATATTAATGAAAATATCACAATTTTAGTTAACCCATATATTATGACTAATCAAATCACCGATGCCATTTCATTAATTTATCGAGAGAAGCCATTCGCGTATATATCTTTTATATGCACTGCATGCGTCAATTTCTTATCCACTTTATTTAATTCCATGATCTTACCATATATTTTGATATTTTTAGTTATGACTAATTATTGATCATTTACTCAAAAATATAGCAACAATATGATAAATAACGTCTATATACTTAATTTGAATATTGCATTACTTATTTCTACAATACAGCATGTTTTCTATACAACTAAATATATATATATATATATATATATATTATAATTTATTATTATTATTAAAATGTATAGAATATTTGTTGTTGTGATGTTAACAATTCTCGAACAGGCCTACACACACCTGTGGTATGATGATCAACTTATTATATTAGTGTACCTACAACCATGTATAATTTACATGCGTATTCTATACTTATTAATGAAATCAGGTATATTGTTTATTAATCTTATGTTATAGAGGCATCACATCAATACCGTTTTTAATTTCCCATCCTTCGAATTTACGCATTACGATTTTCACCATCAGACTATTGAAATTGAAGGATTAAGCTACCAGATCTCTATTTTCATGGATGAAAAATAAAAATGATCCTAATTCCGACGGAAAAAGTTAAAAATCTATCATTTTTATAATTATGGGTGTATTACAACATTATTTAAATAACTTATGTTTTATATGAATGCCAGTTTATTTAATAAATATAGGTGGTGATACAATATATAAATATAAATATATCTGAAAACGTAGTTAGCAACACACTATATACGTGCATACAAATCGATGGTATTCCTGTGAGAGGGTATTTAGGATATTTTCCATCCTTTGATTTCATCAATCTGGGGGAGGAAAATCGAAATACGTCAATTTGACATTCGAAAAATGAAAAACGGTATTGATGTGAGAGCCCCATTATACATTACAATCCTATGCACACATTCATTAAATTATAATACTGAGATGTGTACAATATTTTCATTTCATAAGTTGTCATCGATCAAATAAATCATATTGATATTCAACATTATTATATTTAGTTACTATATTTGTATGAAATATTTTGATAAATTAACATTTTAAATTTGTGTTTAGGAATAAAGGAATAAAGGACAGTTGTACATGATGAACCGCTCAATCCCTGTTAGTACACCTAACTATACCTCTCTACATGTACATAGCTAACTATACCTCTATATCTATACCTATCTAACTATATCTCTCTATCTATACCTCTCTATACCTAACTATATTTCTCTATCTGCATACACACTTCCTATTTAGAACACCGCATTAGTCCACCTAACCCTCATAATACCTTTATACTTAGTGCTAATCGTCCTTCATGCTTTAGCAGATGATCACACACATCGATTTGTGAACAGAGGTAAAACTATTGTTCTATTGTTATTGTTTTTCTATTGTTTATTTCTATGTTGTTGTTATTGTTTATTTTTATTTATTTATATTTTTTGCATGTGAACATTTTTAAAATGTATAATTGTTTTGATATATATATATATAAAATACAATCATCATTTTGTTTACGTTAAACTATATACTATTTTTCAGTAATTAATTATTGAATATTGTATTGGCTTTCTAATTAACGTGGCTACTCTTATTTATAATATTTCATTTCTTACACTAATGCTTCTATCACTTAATGCGTATTACCCAAATATCTGTTGTTATTATTTAGTATTAGTTTATTATAATGAATATCAAGTACATATATATATTCTTAATAAGTATTACTTATATACTATAGTATATCTATAGCGAAATAATGATTGATTTACAAATTGTCCTATATTCATAAAGCATATGTATACAATTTATTAAGTAGAATAAATGGTTATAAAATAGCATAATAGATATTTCAAACTTCGATTACTATTCAACCTTATTGGAATTATAAACTAGCAATGTAACATTATTTCATTATGATGTATGTATGTAATGTATATTAGCTAAGTTATTAAGCACAGGCCACACTGACGAATAATAATTGTGGTCTCTAATCGATCACACATGTAAGGGTATCCTTAGTATAAGCTAAACATAGGTTCTGGGTATCCTTAGTATAAGCTAAACATAGGTTCTGGGTATCCCTCCGATTATTATAGCCAATATTCGGTAAATAAAATTCGTTCATATATACGAATCTTCAAAATGTGGGTGTTCAAACAAATATTCACAAGTGTTACCACACAGGTTTCAACAAGCGCATAGATATAATCAGCTATAGCTGTTGCCACCACCGTATACTACCGGTTACATAGTGTTGATAGTATACGGTGAAGCCATGGTTACGAGATAGCGGGAGGGTTACCTAATACGGCCTCGTAATGATAACCCCGGTACTGTTGCGTAATCAACGATGATGTCATACTCAGCATTCGTAATAAGAGTACCGTTCATTAGAAGTGTTTCGCATACACGCTTAGATAATGCAATAAATATACATAAAACGTATTCGATGTATTTCTACCTCTACGAGAGCTTAACGTCACTAAGATGCGCGATTCATTTCTATCGTGATCGCCCAGTACATTACTGTTGCTACGATGCGTGCCTCGATGCGTGCACTAATCGCGCGCATCACCGACAGTGTCCCCCGCCCTACACGGAACAGTTGTACAGAGACTACTTGAAGAGAACCGCCCCCACTCCTGAAGGAGACGAGGACTTCGGTTCATTCCTTACAGCCACTCCACCTGGTAGTAACGGGGCATACCGACCCCCTACTACCCCCGATGTAGCCACACCCAGCACCAGCACCACCGGCCAGAACATGAACCCCTACCCGCCGTCCAATAAGAATAAAGGTTAGTACACCTCCGTATGTGTACGACGACGTTTTGAATAGTCTTACATATATCGGTGAAAAATAAGTATAACAAGAAAATGTGTTTTCAAGTTAATAGTATTAACTTAATACTAATAACGTACTAATAAATTTACCAAATGTCATGAATTTTTAAATAATTCTCAATTACATTAGAAACATAACTGAAATTAAGCTGTTTTCACACCAAAAACACCCTGGGAAAATTATTTATTATTTATTCGTTTTAAAACATTGGAAGACCACATTAAGACCACAGTCAAGTATTGAATACATTACACGCACAAGACATGCTTCAACTTCTCACTGTCTGCAGAGCCGTTCACACCGAAACTGCCTGAGTTTTATGTTCCACGATATCGGGATGTGTTTTGATGTGAGAGCAGCTTTAGTAGACATTATCTGCAACAATACAAATAATAATATTATTATAATCTTGAGTAATTTATTTTGAATTTTAGTTAATTTTTATATTATAGCATTAATTGATGGTATATGATTTAACGCAGTCAAGTATTTAATTAGTTTAGTGATATTACTTATAAAAGTATTGAACAGAAATGATAATAAAATGATTACCAGTGTATCGAGTTTATATAGCCAATTTAATGCTATTCAATAATTAAATAATTTAGATTTAATAAATTAAATTTTAATCATATATATTATTTAATTAATTCTATGAAAATATATATACATTTAAGAATAAATTATTTAAATAAACCTCATATAATAAATAGCAATATATAGCAATATATCTGCATATTTGATTATAATCATTATATATGAATACATAATAATATAATATGAATTATATATACGATACACGTAAATTACAAATACATATATTGAAACATAAACTCAAGTTAGAATATTTAAATTTCAAAATACAAATATATTTAGGTACGCGTGTGGCAGCACTAATACATGATATCATTAACAGTTTCTACAATAACATTTGTATCGACACTTTTTGTGGGGGCTTATATTTAAGTCAACAATGTGTTAAATATTTCGTCACAAAATTCATTCTGTGTGGACTCGTTTGATTAAATAGCATGTGAATATCATCTTTAATCATCCCTTATATCACTCATTATTGAGTGTGTTTTAATAATCCGTATCATTTGTATAATAATATATTTAATATTGATCATACTGTGATACGTAGATGTGCATTTTGAGAAGAACATGAACTTATCTCGGCTGTCTACTACCATTAACAATGCTGCTGGCTACAACAAACAACACGAAGGTACGCATACGTAGAACCATCGTAGGGTGGTGGGGTTGGAGTTGGGGTATCGCCCCCCCTCACTATTTGTATATGTGTATTGTTATCTAGTTTATATAAATTTCTATTTTTATAAATATTTAATATATATATATATATATATATATATAATGAACTACTTATAATACTTATGTGAAATCGTGTAATTCAGTTTTGTATAAAAACATAAATAGCGACACCTACATATGTTGTATTTTAAGTTAAATGTGTTGTTAATAATAATGTAAATTCATATCAAACTATACACTTTTAAAATGTCAAATAAATGGATTTAAATTATTATTTATATGATGAAAACTAAGTATTCATTATTAATATATAACAAAGTAATCGGATATTTTAGTTTTAAATGCAATACACATCTATGTGGCAAGTAAAAGCTAACATATTTTATTAACTTAACTTATTGCATGTCATTTAATTGAACAATGAAAAATTGTTATATAAAAACTGGGTAATAACTAGATCTATTTCAGTGATTTCGATACTACTTCTAGCAGCGGGACGGGTTAATATTAATTACATTGCGTAGATAGGGAGTGTTGTAGCTCACCTTTGATACTATGATAGTTTTAGAATAATAAATAGAACGTATAAATTGTACAATATGATATAAATTCAATTAAACAATATGATATAATATTGTCTAATTAAATTGCTGACCAAGTAGATAGGTTAAGCGCGAGAGAGAAGATATACTACCTTGATATGTTTAATGGCTTATATCCTGTATGAATTCTGATCGTATAAAATACTATTTAACCAATAAGTATTAATTATAAAATATTGAAATTGAACAATTAATGCATACTTTCGTATAGAAATACCTGGTAAAAATTTCAATTTCAATTTCAATAAATATATATAAACCCTATATTACATATCTTTGAATATATATATATATTAAATTTCCCCCCTAATAAATAAAATTGTTCTGAAGCCTATACACATATATACATATACACATATATATATATATATATATATATATATATATATATTAGTCTGGGGTCGATGGCTCAGTGGGACAACCAAAAGCTAGTAAGCCAGAGGTCCTGGGTTCGACTCCAGATAATTCTTGTTTTTCTCTTGTGTTTATCAAGAATTTAATAAACTATAAATCAAAACACAAGAAAAAAAAATGTTACTATTTGTTTTGTATTGTCCGGGGCTCCTCACAGTTATTTATAACATGTACAAGTCTATGACTTCTTGAGGGGTCCATTTGTATCCGCTATTATTATATGTGTGATTCAATAAATAAATATTATTATTATATTATTGAATAAATATGTATTAAATCCATAATAGGAATATATTTTATTCTCACAAAATATGAATGTTCTACATTACACTATTTATACTGCATTAACAATTCTGCATTTTTAGGCTATCTAGTTCTAACCAAACTATTGACCACCACCCCATCTAGGTAATGCTTCCAACCAATTACCTCATTGGACAACCGGTAAAGGTCATGTCCCCACATTGTATGTTCAAGTACTCGAAGCTGTCAGGTGGTTAGTAAACATACATCTCTCTCTCTCTCTCTCTTTCTCTCTCTCTCTCTCTCTCTCTCTCTCTCTCTCTCTCTTTCTCTCTCTTTCTCTCTCTCTCTTTCTCTCTCTCTCTCTCTCTTTCTCTCTTTCTCTCTCTCTCTTTCTCTCACTCTTTCTATCTCTCTATCTGTCTCTCTATCTCTCTCTCTCTCTCTCTCTCTCTCTCTCTCTCTCTCTCTCTCTCTCTCTCACTCTATATCTCTCTCTCTCTCACTCTATATCTTTCATTATCTCTCTCTCTCTAATGTAATAATGTTTATCAGTATGCTAGAATCATCGTGTATCAGAGGGTGGATGAGGATTTTAGGTTTTGAAAATTATTTCTTTTCATTTTAATAAATATTTATATAGAAATATTGTTAGTTAGGAATTTTTATATTTGCATAAATATGAAAATATAAATTATATTGGGCACATATGTAATTGCATAAGAAATGTTAATAGATAGAAATATACATATTTGTGATGAGCTAAATATATCTAGCCTATAGGGATGTGTACATTGTATACATTGTATACATTGTACACATTTGATCAAGTAAGGTAACTAGGGTTAATATTGCGAGGTTATACATGATGATAGCATCTGAATAGCAGTAGCGGATTATGTTATCTGATGGGACAGGACATCGATTGTAAGTTAATTAGTACAATATTGTATTTATTACTTAAGTATTTAAATGTAGCACCTATGTTTATATATTTATATTTAGTTGATAATCTTCATATGTATATATATATATATATTACATTAGGTATATACTAGGGTTGTAAAATTTCGAGTCCTCGAGTCCAAATCTCGAGTCCTAGTAAAAAATGTCGAGTCTGTAATTTTCGAGTCCATTTGAATATTTATCGAGTCGAGTCTCAACAGTTGATTTTCGAGTCGAGTCGAGTATTTATAATAGGACTCGATATTTTTTTAAAAATAATTAATAATTAATATGATAATATATATAAATAAAATTATTTAATTATATGGAACTATTTCATATTTGAAGTAAACTTTATTTAAATAAATGATATTTATTTGTTATTAATTTAGCTCGTCACGTCACCTCCTGGTGATTAATTTTATATGCTGCAGAGTTCATGAACTTTTGAATATTTGTATTTATATTTAAATTCTATTCTATAAATCTATAAAATAAGTGACTTAAATACAACACATGTTAGTATTTCAGAATAATATATTATGATATAATTAATTCTTATTATAATAATTATTGTATTATAATTTATCGAGCCATATCAGACTATATACATATATTTATTAATTTGAAAAAAATAGCGCATGTTTAACTAAATTTAAATTTTTTTAATATCTCAACATTAATATACATATTTATATTTATTTCAACAGTTACTAATTTAATATTATAGATATGTTAAGATATATATTTTAATACATATATACAAGAATATAATCTACTCTTGATAATTAATAAGTTAAATTAATTTATACTATCATAATAGTACTACTAGTAACTATATGATACATTTTCAGATTTACAATTAATTTGTTTCTAGAATAAAATTACCTTTAGACCGTATACAGCATATATAGGGGCGTCGGAAGGTGGCGGTGGGTATCGGACCCCCCCATTCAAAAATATGGGGGGGCTAAGTATGTTTTGCCCCCCCCAATATGTTATAATAAATTGTATATATAGATATATTAAATCTAGTATATTTTCTTTGTCAATACAAATTTGTATCATATATATTATAAACAATATATATTATATAAACATATATATTATATTATTTATATATATTATTTAATCCATTCTTTATATTAAATTTGTATGACCTTAATGTTATAAACTTTGAAGTTTCAATTTGGATTTGAAGGCTTCGAAGCCTTGATTTTAGGATTTGAATATTTTTATTGGCTTCGAAGCCTTGATTTTTAGGATTTTATGGCTTCGAAGCCTTGCAAGTATTTGAAATTTTACAACCCTAGTATATACCTATACATATATTATGCGTATCTATGAATATAACATTTTAAATCTGATGTGAAAACAACACATAATTCTCTAATCTTGAGTTTATAGAATTACAATATCTGAAACTAGTATAATTATATATTTATAAATATTTCAAATTAAAATATATATTTTACTTTATACTATTGCATATAATACAGCTTTAAAGTTTGAATTAGATGTTAAGTGAGAAATTTAATGAATTAAAAATTAAATAAAATGTAAATTATAAGAAATAAGAATATATATATATATATTAATTATTGTTGGCTATTCTGGATATAAATTTAATAATTTAATATCTCTGATTTTTTATAAATGTATTATTCTAATAGAAAACTAATTAATTAAATTTGTATTGATAATGTTGTTCTTTGGTATATAACTTTTACTAACTTTAAATCTTAATTTTCTTACTATACCTTTCTCCTCATAAATGTTCTTTAGGAAAGTGAAACTGACAAGATAAGCATCGCGCTTATTCGTTTACCATGGTCATGCCTAAATTCTGATATTATATATATTATATATATTATATTCTGATATATATATATATACCTATTGAGCATTATCACATTTAGTTTATATTTTAATTTATTTGCCAAAGTTATTAAGTTATTAAGTTGAATTTATTAATGGCGCTATTATAAAAAAAAATTTGAAACTATTTCGAACATCTTTTTTGAATGATTCAATTATTTCTCAACACATAACTGTTCCTAATGATTATAAGTATTTCGGAACATTACTTTACTGTAAAGGATAAATATTGAAACTTCAATATCATCTGCAAAATCATTACAATTTTATTACACTAATCCTATACAATAATGTTTTGTTGATATGTTAATGTTAAATATTTATATATATATAATATATATATATATATATATATATATATATATATATATATATATATATATATATATATATATATATATATAATATACATAATATATATTATTAAGCATATATATCATTATTTGTTATCTACATAAAAACAACACAAAGATTGGGAAACTGCTACAATATATATATATATATATATATATATAGATGAGAATACAACATAATTTAGCAATTTTTAGCAGTATTTATAATTCGCCATCATAATATAAGTAAGTTAACTTATCTCTAACTAGGGGTGAACATAGTTTGAGCTACAGATACAACAGTAACTGCTGATAACAGAGATAGATAAACCTATATATACATCAATCTAGACACAATACATAATGTATTAATATAAGTTTTAATATAATTATAAGTTTGTGTAGAGATTCTGATTATACTTCCTATTATTTGTAACCAGTTATAAATAATATAAATAATTGAAACATAATCAAGGTGCAGATATAATAGATAGCAGCATAGCACCAGCTTCTGCCCGATATCCCCATCTGTATATACATTTATATAGAAACATTAACGCGCTAGTGGAAATAAATAAATTAGATTCAATATTGATGTTGGTGATGAGTTAATGGCCACTATTGTACACTATATGTTTCATTAAGAAAACCATTGGTGTTCATACGATAATATTCAGTGTTGCTTAAGGGGTGATAACAACTATTAACTATAATAATATATATATATATATATATATATATATATATATATATATGGGTATAAGTGCAACATTTATAGTTTTGTTAAAATCAATTAATTAATATTAATACATATATATGTTGTTATTGTAATTTTATTTTGGTGGATTCCTTTCATACCATCCAGGAACTTAGAGTTTATAGTTTTCACTTATAACCATATACGTAAAATATCTCTAAGGTCCCTTCGAAATCGCTCTCTATTAAGGCATCCATAGTTTTGACGAGAGCCGATTATTTATTTACTAGATATGTAAATGAATACGAATATACGAATTGAAACTTTCCAAATTATAAAAAAATCCGAATTCGAATTCAATAATTCATAGAACGAATACGAATAATTTATAATTATTGTTATCTAATGATAATGTAGATAAATTAATATTTTAACACAAAACAAATGTATTTCTTCTTAATAATTATTCTTCTTATTCATTATTTTAATAATAATAACAAGCTTTAAATTATTTTATAAAATATATTCTGGTAGGAAGAGTAAAATAAAGCAATCGAATATGATATGAATATTAGAATTTATAAATTAATCGAATATGAAACAAATATTATAATTTTTAATCGAATCAAATTCTTATTTAGCTATTCATTTACAGCCCTAATTTATACATAATTATATATATATATATATATATATATATACTTATTGTTATTTTTATTTGGTGGAGTCCTTTCATCCCATCCAGGAACTTAGATGAAGTTTTCACTTATAACCATATATGGCTCTAATGTACCTTCGAAACCGCTCTCATGTTAAGGCATCCATGGTTTTAAGGAAATCTGATCATTTATTTATACACAATTATATAAGATCACTTCTAAATAATATTTTAAGACCCATTTTATAAAATTAATTAATGGTCCGGACGAGGGTCGAAACCGTGTCCTACTGCTTGTGTGTCTGACGCATTAGCCACTGAGCCACACAGGCAGTATCTTATATATATATATATATATATATATATATTAATTTTGTAAATGAATACAAAATGTCAAGTATCTACACTATTACAAACATAATTTTAAAGTATAAAATTAAGTATCAGTACTTCTAACAAATTTCCAAAGTATAAATACTTGTTTGAATAAATAGGTTCAAACTTATCATACTATATTGATTTAGTCAGTTGACATCGAATACAAAGTATAAGTTGAAATATTTACTAACAATAACATAATTATATATTATAAAAGTTCTTAATTCGAGAGAATTATTATCATACAATTTTTATTTGAAGTTATCGTTGCGCTACATGACAAATTAAAGTTCAATACTTTCATGTAAAGTTTGAAGTTCTAGTATCATAGGTTTGAAAATTCAAAAGTAAAAATCTAAACAAATTTCTAGATATCAGAATCATGTTTTGGTATTTTATAACCCCAATATATATATATATATATATATTCATAAATGTATGTTACATTTAATAAGAATTTGTTATAACAATAGTGTATTATGTATATGACATAGTGATGGTGATTGTTCTTTTGTATACATAAAGGGGTATCCCACTACAAGTATTACCAGAAAGTAGTGTCGGAAGTTAGTTGTCTGGTAAGTTAATAGTTGTCTTGTAAGTTGCAGTGGGATACTCCTTAATTTCCGGAAATACTACGGCAACTTGCTAGCAATATAATAAATAGAATTTGTTCTATCTTCAGCCACGGCTATTGCAATAGTTTCCAGTAATACTTGCTTGAAAACAAAGATATTACTATATATTGTCGTATGTTTTAATTAAATTTCAAATGTTAATAAACTTTATAATAATAGTGAGAATCATAGAGGCAACTTTCCTTAGTCAGATAATATCTCTGGGAATTATTGCAGGCAAGTTGTAGTGGGATACCATAGATTAGGATACCATACCTAAGGTTTAGGTTTTAGACATTTTTTAAATACATATTGTAATATTTAAATATTTGTTTTATTTTTTAATATATTTTTTGAAATATTTTTCCACTAATTTTTGAAAAACAAAAACAAATATTATTCTAATTTTGTTGTATTATAGCTAATATTTATGTTATTGTATATATAGCAATACAGAATCAGGAATAGCTATAATTAATAAATAATAGATTGGCTATGAATCTAAATACCGAGCAACGCCGGGTCGGGTACGGCTAGTTACTTTATAATATTGATTTTATATTAATATTAATATATATATATATTAATTAGATGAATACATAATTTTATTACACTCTGATATAATAACAAAATAACATTTATATAGGTACTACACTTATTATATAACATATAATATATATATAAATTTTATAAAAATAACATTTATATATTGATAAGAAAATATAAAACTATTACTTTATAATATTTATTTTATATTAGCTGAATGTAAATTTCATTACTTTATAATTTATTTGAATTGTATTGAATTTATATACTGCTGACTTTTCAAATGCGTTTTACTCAGAATAAATTTTGTTGCTATGATTTTGTATATAAATGAGTGTTTAGTTCAAAGTACTGAAGCGATCTACCTCATTTATTTTTCTATATATAAACTGCATATGTATGCACAATTCCAGAGAGTCAATATTACAAAATATAACTGATGTATTATATTTTATAAAATTGGTGACAAAATAAAATAAAATAAACGTATGTCTATTATTATACATGTAAAATATATATATTTTAATTTTGTTGTCTAGGATTATATATATATATAGGACATGTATGTCCTTTTTATATAACAAAAACAAACAATTTTTAAATTCAATGAAGATGTTTTTCGAAACACTAAATAAAAGGAGGCAATGCGTTACCTATCTCTATACATATACATGCAACAAAATGGCCGTCCCATGGCGATATCCCCTTAATGTAACAATTCAATCTAATACTAGAATGAATAGTGAATGCATGCTCCGTAGATATCACAACAGATGTATGTATGGGTTACTTATGGTGGCCTAACTAGTAATAATCACCTGCTGGCTGAACTTTACTTGCAATAGTCAGTTGTTCCGAGAAACTTAATTATCATAGCACAACCTAGGATACCCCATAGTCACTTCCATAATGATGAGGTATTATTCTAGAACAATCCTAGGGTAGGTTATATTACCTGTCCACAAGTTCTATCAGGTAGTACAAGTAGCTTTACTACTGTCAACAATCAGCTACATTATAACTGTAATACCACCTATTGTTTATAATATTAATTCCTCTTCGAACATATATATTCAAATATAATATCATATTTATATTTATATTATATATATACAAATATTATATTTTCTTTTGTAAATCGAATATTTCCCATCATTCGCAAGAATTAAATGTTCTTTCAATGTGGAACTATAACAGTAATGTAATTAATATAGCACATAATACATTTGTAAAACTATTGATAAATATTTTAATTTTAATATAAATATATATATCAATAATGGTAAATATAATTATTGTATATAATACATATTGAATCTCAAAGTAATGTAATATTAAATGCCATCGACTAATATATTCGTCAAGAAATATATGTATATTTATGTACACTTTAGGTGTTTGTCACCAATGACGATATACCATAGTATCATAATACCACTTGTATTAATTGTATGTAAATGCTAGTGGTACGTTGTCACTTGGAGCGCTGCAATAGGGGGGAACGTGGGGATATGTGCCCCACTTTAAAGTCTAGGGGGACCTCCTATGTATTGGTCCCCCACCCCACTTTTACCACCACATTTAATTTGATTGGTTGGCCCCCTACGTACACACCATTGTTCCAGTGCCCCTAATTGTCACACTGAAGTAGTATATTGTTACAACATTGATCACGTACCATCCCATAGTTACATAGTATCAACGTCCCATGGTGCCATAATATCAAAGTACCATTTAAAATACCCGCAATTTAATGCAAATTTTTCATATTTATCGTTATAAGAATGATTGGCAGGTGTTGTTTTATTAAAATTTGAATTTATATTTATCAGATTATTCTACTTATGTATTACATAGTATAGTTATGTGTATTATTAATTAACATGCTGACTTAGTGAAGAACGAATCGTATATGTGAAATATTTGTATGGGAAAGCCTTAGCATCTAATGACTACTACCAAATAACATTATATGAATATTACATTTAAAAATATAAATAAATAATAAGCATACAAAGATTACAAACATAACTCTAACATTTCGAATAATATATACCCTTGTGCAAGTTAGTAAATAGTACGTGGGGGTGGTGTAACATTATGACATCACAAAAAGAGTACATGGGTATGTAACTCAGTATTTGTAATATACCAACACTGTAAATATACTGTACATTAGGAGAGACTGATTTGGTAACTTTTTTAGTTGCCTTCATAGAAAAGTGCCAGCTAACTCGGAATAACTCCTCATTATTCATTCCAGATATAATAAAAAAATAATTGAAACCGATAAAAATTCAGAAAGCAAAATAATATTTAAAAATTTAGGAATTTACATTGAAAATTTACGAAAAAATTTAAATTACAGATATAAGAAAGTAAAATGTCCTTTTAGCATATGTAGTATATAAAAACATCTTTACAAAATATTAAACACATTTTTTTTAATAATTAAATCGATCTACGGACATTTTAATTTAATTTTTAAATATTTTCTATATCAAATAAAAAAATTATTAATGGAATAATAAAAAAAAATGTATATTATATAAGACTATCATCATTATATGAATATAAAAATATAAGTATTAATATAAAAATAGCATATACTTATTAAATAAATGACTTTTATTGAGAATTTTAACAACAAATAAATTTTTCGATAAACCAATTGTAACATTTTTTTTTAGGAAAAATGTTGTATTATTATTATTATTATACCTCGTAAATATGCATTATAAGCTCACAACAAAGTGTTATGCTTAATTAAAATAATTTATCAAAGAAATAATCGAATAAATTATATTAATTTAAAAATTTAAATTAATTTGAAATTTGTACGTAATATTTTACTTTATTAACATTATAATATATTTACAGTGTACATTGCACATTGTACAACATTTCTTTATGACTATTTAATTGATGTATATCTACACAACCAGATTACACCTATATTTTTGTGTATGTATATTACTACGATGATATCAGTAATGATGCATTACAATTATGGCAATTGCAGCACTACTTTCTCAATAGAGTTATTGCAGAAACAGACACGAGAGTGACACATTCTACTAACCAGTGACATTATGTTAGATTGACATACTTCTTTGAACTAATGTCCTTACTTTTTTAGAGAGACCCGCAAACCGGGTTGGGTATACCATATACCATATACTATACATTTGTATACTTGAACTGGTATACATGAACAGCAGTGTCTATTTGATGCCATCGATCAGGTATACATATAGTAAACTATAGTAAACACATAGTCAACACTAGAGATACGTTTTATATATTTAAATAAACTATTACGATAATGAACTCTGCAGTGATACGGCTAACTCAGCTCTATTTAACTAATGCTCGCTCTCCCCACCGCATACTAGTATTAGTAGTGTTCCCTGATATCGGTGGTGATCAGTGGTGTTAACTCTGTTGATGTATTAACATGTGTAGGTTATACGATATACCGATGACCTATATGACATAACACCATACCCCTATATACGGTATACACCCGTATATGGCTGTACGGGTAGCGCTAGTTTAGCCGTTGGTCAATACAACCTAGAGGTCACTTGACCATAGACACTAGCCTACTTTATATGTGGGTGGTCTACAGTCAAATAGCACTAGGTTCCTCGAACCTCTCTCTTTAGATGTAACCTTCACCCGAGTGTATGTAGTATACATTTCCTATGCATGTCCTATACATGTCCTATGCAGCAAGTAACCATGTCTGATGACCTACTTATTTAGCCTTTCTTATGTCAATGATAAGCTAGCTACTTCTCAGTGATATCAATACATGTGTGTGTACATGTGTACCTATCCAGTATAGCCAGGGTTGGCAGAAGTAGGGGTTTTTGGGTTTAAAACTTTTGATAATTTTAGGGGTTTTTGGGTTTTTCATTATTGTTTTCATTATTATTTCTGAGTTTTAGTATAACATTAATTATTATTATTTAATTATCACATTTCAATTAATTTACAAGTAAGTTAATAATGATATATATATATATGTACTTTTTGATTCTACTCTTTCCTTCATTCCTCATATTACTGCCATCACTAAAACTGCAAATTATCATCTATTTAGAATTAGAAAAATACGAAAATCAATTACTGTATCTCTTACTAAAACTCTAGTTAATTCCCTTGTATTTTTTATTCCCTTAATTCCCATTCTCACGTATAGATTACTGTTCCTCAATCCTTATCAATCTTCCCTTATCCTCTCTCTCTCCCCTAAATCGAGTTATTCGTTCATCAATCCGTACAACATGTAACCTACGTATTCAATGATCATTCCTCTACTTCCTCATACAAAAACTTACCTCCATGGTTCCCATTTAACAAACGCTCTGCTTATCGCATACTATCTATTGTTCATTCCTCAATATACTCTTCGAATTGCACCTCCTATATTTCTGCTTATCTAGTACAAAGATCTTCCCTTCCATCTCTTAGAAACCATGAATCTCGTTTTCTATCTACCCCAATTCTCCATCCCTCAAAAATAAAACTCGGGCCATGAGTTATATTGTTCCAAAACTATGGAATTCACTCCCAACCTATATTAGATCCATAAAATTGCATAAAATATTCATAAAATATATACAACAATTTATATCAGGTGGCAACCTGTAATACTAATATTGTTTGTCATTATTATTTTATTTATTAATTTACATACGGTTTATTCTATTTTATTTTATTATTATTAATGGTATTTATTGTTTTACCTAATCTATTATATTTATTCTATATATGCACTTTTGAGAAATCATTTATGATTTATTTAAGTATTTAAATAAACTTTCAATCAATCAATCAATATATATATTTATTTATACTGTGGAGTCTATTTATATCTGCTATTATTATATGTGATTTAATAAATAAATATTATTATTAAGTGTATAAATATAATTATATTTCAAATATATATTAATCATTTATATTTATTTATAATAATATAAATAATTTATTAGAATACGTGGCATTTTACAATTTAAAATGTCATTAACCTTTATAGTATTATATTAATATATATTACAACACTATTATATTATTTAATTTATATAATATATATATTTTTCTTTTATATTTTTTCTTGATTTTTTTATTTTAAAATTTAAGTCAAAGAAAAACCCCAAAACTCCAAAATCCCTAGAAAAACCCAATAACCCAAAATAACCCCCTACATATTTCTTAGATTTTTGGGTTTTTGCCAACCCTGAGTATAGCACATATACACTAGCGGCATCATGCAACCCGCATCACAACCACATCTATCATACATTAGCCACCTGTCAATCACCTCTTGTTATGATTAACTAGGTATGTTATATGTGCAGGACAACATACCAGTAGACTAGCACAAGTAGACCTAACACATATATAGAAAATATACGTTATTAGGGGCGCTTCAACAAGGGGGACGGGGTGATATGTCCCCCCACTTTAAAATCTAGGACGACCTCCTATGTATTGGTCCCCCCTACATACAAAATCATCTCAACCCCCTTATATGTTATATAACTCTGACACTTAAAATATGGTGTCATTACAGATCACGAGTGTTGAGTAATACACCTATAACCGTACACATCTATATATATATATATATATATATATATATATATATATATATATACATTTCTAGACACCTATATATGTAGAATATCAGTTTCACAGGTTCATATGTGTTCCTAAAATTCGCTAAGCAGCCATAAGTATATAATACAAGCAAAGCCTGCAGGGGCTATGGTACACGTAAGCACAACTGTGTGTTGATATCAGGCAATGGTTAGACAGTTCACATGGGATAACGTGAGGGCAATACTGCCATGACTAGGCTACCACCGCTAGACGTGTGCGCGCGTTATGACGTCATAACGTATGACGTCATAGTCACGTGCTTTAATAGCATGCGCCACGTGTGTCCATCAAGTGTCCTTGGTATTAGCTAGCCACACATTACCGCGCAGTAAACATAACGGGGCGTTTTAGCGAATACAATCTATATACATGTGTGTATGTGTGTGTGTGTGTGTGTGTGTGTGTGTGTGTGTGTGTGTGTGTGTGTGTGTGTGTGTGTGTGTGTGTGTGTGTGTGTGTGTGTGTGTGTGTGTGTGTGTGTGTGTGTGTGTGATATCCTACTATCTATAGTAGTTGACCTGTCTCTCATATAATAATACAGAGTATATGTATATATATATATATATATATATATATATATATATATATATATCTATAAATATATAGTATATATAATATACTGTATAGAGTAATTAGGAGGATATATAATAATAATATTACTATAATATTAGTAATATTATATTATTATAATATATAATGCATAAATATAGCGCATATGACTATGCTAAATGTACATTTTCCACGTATTAACAATAACCCGACTACAGTAAAACCTCGCTAATTCCACGTATCGCAATGCGCATGCGCTGAAACTGTTGAGTACAAGCGCATGCGTGAACCTTGACCCGAGTAATAGCGTATACCGCCGCAGTGTGGCGTGCGTTAATTAACGTTGCAACCGCGGCCGCGAAATATTGCTTATTTAATCACCGCGTTTTATCGTTTTTCGCGAATAATTCGCAATAATTCGACAATTAAAATTCAAATTTAAAATCGGCGCGCTAAGTGCTTCTATAAACAACAAACGCATCGACGTTATAAACATAACAACGTTGCAAGCATTATAATTCTAACCGTCTCTTCAAGCAGACGTACTAGAAACACTAGCAACTCTACACATCAAGAATGCCTAAGGTCGACAGCGGAGAATTCAAGCGTGCCTCGCACATCGTTCGTAACTTGGCCCAGCAACCCAAGTCCGGCGAATTCAGCAAGCTCTACGGACTCTACAAACAGGCCACCAGCGGTGACTGCGAGATCTCGAAGCCGACCTCATCCGACCCCATGGGCCTCAAGAAGTACAACGCCTGGATACAGAACAGAGGCATGACCCGCGAAAACGCGGCTCACTCCTACATCGCCAAAGCTAAGGAGGTCGGAGCTCAATACGGGGTTAAGGACACTCCGTCCCTAGCGGTCATTCAAACCGTACAACACCCTATCGAGACTATCACAGTAGCAGATCCTGAACCAGAGATCGAGATGGTACAAGTACAAGACGAACCTGCGGTACAAGCTACAGAAGTTTCGTACGTGTCTGATCCTGTACCTGAACGTAACTCGCTGATCTCGGTCCACTCCCAGAAGTCGGTTAAGTCTCAGAAGTCGGTGAAGTCTCAGAAGTCCGTACGCTCCAACAAGTCCGCCGACCAGAAACAGTCCGCCGAGATAGCTCCCGCTAGTCTAACAGACGATGCTGTTGCACCAGCACCGGAAGAGAACAAGACTCTAGACTCTGAGGGTATGGCTGAAGCTGAAGCCGCTGCCGAAGCCGCCGAAGCTGCCGCCGCAGAGGAATAGAGGTCATAGCACAGAGGTCATCGTTTGGGTAACGCCCGCCACATGGCGCCCGCCATAGCTTCATCACACAGTGACGTCACCGACTAGATTGTTACACCCGCTACTCGCCAGGGAACAATACCATCTCGACAGCCCCAACACAGTGTATGAACAGCGCAAGGCAAAAAGCCAAAGTGTGTGTTTACTAATAAACGATTGATACCTAACTATTTGTTGTCTTACCTATCTTACTTCATACATATCATCGTGTACTTATCATATAAATCAACCTAGCATATACTTATCATATAAACCAACCTAGCATATATTTATTATATAGTTATCATATAAACCAACCTCGACTATACTTATTATATACGTATTATATACTTATTATATACTTATTATATACTTATTATATACGTATTATATATATACCGTCACTACCACCTTTATGAACACCACCAATACGTGTGGTGTAGTGGTAGTGGTAGTATTGATTTTAACATAGGCAATATTCGATAGTAACAAAAGCGTACGTTTTTGTATTGTACAATGTATCCAATATTGTGCATTCGTTTTAAAATTAAACAATTATTTTATTAACAATAACAATAACAACATTTTATTTGTGTTTAAAAAAATTAAATTTTTCAGTAAATAAAAAGTATACACATCTCAACATAACACACTCGCACACACACATATACAAACATACACACACACACACTTATATTACAATATAAATTCGATACAATTACGAATTAGCATTCATTAGTAATTAATTAGTGTACTATATACTATGCGTGACGCATCCACTTGGCTAGTCTCTCTTATCTATTGTGTGCGTGTGTGCGTTACGTAATAGTGTGCGAGTCACACCTACCGCCATCCTAACACACACACACACATACACATGCTATTTGTATGTATAAATACATATATAGTGTGTGTGTGTGTGTACGAGGACAAGCGTTGCATGCATGGTGTTCACTATAACCACTCTACATCTACAGCACCGCATACACTGTTGACTACAGGGTGTGGTGTGACCTACACAGTTCAGCATCTACTACACTATACTCTATTGATGGTTCACCACCTGAACCAACACCTTCCTATAGCCTAGGAGCTATACACACACTGAGAATACATCACACCACAGTGGTAGTGTGAACATTGTAGAGAAGGCTAACTGCACTGCAGTACATTGTACAGTGTAATTACAATAATTGTACTTTGCAATGTACACACTACTAACTATTCACATTACATAGTTAATTTCTACTTGAATACTATTCATCTTTCTAGATTGAAGTCTATTACTAGATTCTACTACCACCCTGCCACTTACCTATCTGATTCATACGTTATTTTACTCATATTTTAATACATTATATTATAATATAGTTATTCATAAGTTTTCTTATACACATGTATGTTATTATTGTACCTTAGATTCGCATGTGCTTTACTATACAGCTTCCTAACATACTGCATTATCTGTTAGTTAGTAACCTTGTACATCAATGTATTTAACCTGTTCTATTTCATTGGAGTCTCTATTTATTGTTAATATTAGGTTTTATACAATAATTTATATCACATAATTCCAAATTTCGTATATTAATATATGACGTATTTCCGTTTATGCGAGTATTTCTATCGACGTAATGTATTTTACGAGATCAACCTAATAATAATGATGTGAAATGTTTACATGTCATCTTAGATGTTAGATCACAGTATATTAGAAACCTATTAAGGGTGCGTTTTTTTGTAACGTCCCATCTGTATTCTTATACATATAAATTCTGATGGGACGTTTGTATGTTACAATAAATGCAACATTCCAACGTACCATCTACACACTGGAAATATGGTATATATTATGGATACGTAGTTCGTAGATATACCAAATAGTGCCGTAAAATTTCAAATATCAAATCTCAAATCTTTTTTTTTCGGTTCTGTTCAAATGTTTAATTTTCAGGTATTAGGAAAGATTTGATGGTCTCAAATCTTTATTTTAAATTTAGTTTTGGTTCGGGTATCATGTCGGGTAATTGTTCGGGTAACGATCGATTAACATAATTATGTAATAAGTTTCTTTCAACTATTTTAAAATATCCATTAAAATGTATAGATACTATTAATTCGATCATCAGTTATGCCACCTATATGATAATATATTTTCTTCAAGTACCTTTTGAATAAATATTTGAAACTGGTATATATATATATATATATGCTCTGTTGTATATAGGATGCCTCTTACACCTTTACTAAATACTATATACTGATATATATATATATATATGATTATTAGAATAGTAACGTATTCAATAATTCAAGTAATTAATAATTATTTATTGTTAATTATTCAATTATAATTTATTAATTAATAATTAGTTATCAATTATTATTATTAATTAATAATAATTAATTATATATTATTTTAATAATTATTAATTATTTAATTATAATTTATTAATTAATAATTATTTATAAATTAATTATTATTAGTATTAATTAATAATAATTATTTATTAATTATTATAATTATTTATTAATTATTATAATTATTTATTAATTATTATAATTAATAATTAATTTAATTAATAATAATTATTTATTAATTAATTTATTATTATTAATAGTAATTAATTAATTAATATCTCATTTTTTTCTTCGTTAACTTATTTTAAAATATTATTAAAACATTTGAAGTTATCGAGAACAACAATTTTAAGATTTGAAGTTCTCGAGAACAACCAAGTATTTGAAATTTTACAGCACTAATACCAACGTACCATCTGTATTCATTACATGTATGGTACAGTGGTACGTTGGGATGGTACGTCAACAATGTACCATCTGTATTCATTACATGTAAATGAATACATGGAATGTTACAAAAAATGAACCCAAAAATAAAATTACTATTTATATTCATATTATAATCGCATATTTATATTAACTATTATTATTTCATGGTTATATGTAAATATACATATATGTTATGTAAATATATATTAACTATTATTATGATGGCGTCCTTGTTATACACAGATATTATATATTACATTTGATCAATTTTTCTATTTTATATTTGATTTTCTAAAGCGTTTAGTTTTCACTGAGTGGTCACACACAAATTCCCTGTTTATAAGTAAGTCTATTACACTATAACATCTGTAGATGAGCCTCCCATGTAATATACCGATGTGAATAATGCTAATAGTTATATTGTATTAGAAACATAATATATTACATTAGATTCACAATATTAATGATATACGTGCGTATCTAGCCATGTGTATCGATGACATCCTTGTTCACCTTCACAACCTACTCTAACACACACACACATACACACACACATCCATAACTACCTAATCGACAGCACACATTGCCCTACCTCACACACATTGCTTCACTGCTAAGTCATTACCTCCACTAACATATCACTCTACCTTCAATAACCATCTATCACCTACCCTAACCACTTCTACACTAACTCTACCCTTCCCTACACCGTTACACCCTCACCTCCCCCTCACCTGCCCTCCCCCCACACAGCCCGACCTCCCAGCTGATAAACACCAACGCGGTATACGCCCTACTGGTACGCAGCGGTCTATCGCGAGACACCCTCGCCCGCCTCTGGACCCTATCTAACCGCCACACCCCCGGTCAACTGACCACCGGAGAGCTGTATACGGTGCTGGCGGCCGTAGCGGTACAACAGTCGTTACCCCAACACCCCCTTACCACCCTCGCAACCTTGACCCAGTACCGAGATCAACCGCCCATACCTTATCTAGGTCAACCGTCGGCCAACGCAACATTCCCCATCGCTATACAACCACTACAACAACAACAACCTCAACCTCAACCTCAACTACTACAACAACAACAACAACAACAACAACAGCCTGCCCAGGTGGCAGCCGATGGTAGCAGCAGTAACACATTAAAGCAGCAGCCCATCGCTACAGTGATACAGTGTGCTAATGGTGATAGAGGAATCAAGCAACAACAGCGGCAGCAGCAGCAGTCTGCCCCACCACAACAGCACCAACAGAAGCAGCAGCAGCAGCAGTCTCCCTCACAGCAACGAGGTGAACATCATCTCTCACAGCATCATCAGCAACCCTCGCACCAGCAACAACAACAACAACATCAGCAACCCCCACAACAGCAGCATCAGCAACCCCCACAACAGCAGCATCAGCAACCCTCACAACAACAACAACATCATCATCTGCCTTCACAACAACAACAGTCTCAGATGACATTCAGCACACGAGTAATCAATACCGCAGCTAATAATCTAGACGTGTTGATACCGCCAGCGCCAGATACCGCGACCTCTAGGCATGCTGATACGACCTCTACTACACCGGCAGTCAGACCCCCGGTAGCTGGCACTAAAGTATCGGGTGTAGAGGTGACGAAGAACTCCCCGCCCCTCCAACCTAGAGTTAACGTGATGGACAGTCCACCTTACCACACGCCTCGGTCCAGAAGTACACCGCTACGGGGGTCAGCTGGTCACGACCTCTACCGTATGACCTCTAGTATCGTGATCCTCGCCCCCTCGCGAGTGATACCTCATAGTCAGGTTAAGGCTCGAAGCTGTACGGAGGCAGACGATGATTTCGCTGATTTCCAAAGTGCAGACGTGAAAAATAATGGTTATTGTTGATGTCAGTAATGCACATAATATTAGCGATGTATGTGATGTCAGATATTCGCCTGAACTCAGAGATGCACCTGATGTCAGAGATGTACATGATGTCAGAGATTTATCTAATGTTTAAATTTATAGTATACATATTTTAAATATTACTTAAAATACTATAAAAGATATGAAATAAATTATAATTGATTTCAATTAATGTTATATGATTTAATTAATAATATTAAATACAAAACACATTTTGTTTACATATTGTTTACTAATGCAGATAATTCTAAAATACCAGAAGTTCAACATAAGGAAAGTAAATCTGACAAAAATACAAGGTTTACTTCTTACTTATAATATGTTTATAATATATATATATATATATATATATATATATATATATATATATATACTAGCAGTTTTGGCCCGGTGTATATGCGGATAGTTGAGAATTATGAGTTATTATTAGAAAATTGCATGATCTAGGTGTATTTTATAAATAAGAAATATAGTATTTATTTGATTTAAATTAATTATGTTATAAAAAACAAATATTGAGAAATTAATATAATATACATAATAAATGGGAGTTAGCCCTATCGGAGTTAGCCCTATCTGAATTAGCCCTATCGGAGTTGGCCCTATCTGAATTAACCCTATCGTAGTTAACCCTATCTGAATTAGCCCTATATGAGTTAGCCCTATCTGAATTAGACCTATCTGAGTTAGCCCTATCTGAATCATTATTATCGTAGTTAGCCTTAAGGAGTTGGCCCTATATGAATTAGCCCTATCTGAGTTAGCCATATCTGAATTAGCCCTATCGAATTAGATCTATCTGAATCAGCCCTATCTGAGTCAGCCCTATCTGAATTAGCCCTATATGAGTTAGCCATATCTGAATTATCCCTATCGTAGTTAGCACTATCTGAATTAGTCCTATCATGTTAGCCCTATCTGAATTAGCCCTATCGGAGTTAGCCATATCGGAGTTAACCCTATCTGAATTAGTCCTATCGTAGTTAGCCTTATCTGAAGTAGTTAGCCTATCTGAGTTAACCCTATCTGAATTAGCCCTATCGTAGTTAGCTCTATATGAATTAACCCTATCTGAATTATCCATAGCTGAGTTAGCCATATCTGAATTAGCCCTATCTGCATTAGCCCTATCTGAGTTAGCCCTATATGAGTTAGCCATATCTGAATTAGCCCTATCGGAGTTAGCTCTATTTGAATCATCCCTATCTGAGTTAGCACTATCTGAATTAGCCCTATCGGAGTTAGCCCTATCGTAATTAGCCCTATCGGAGTTAGCCCTATCTAAGTTAGCACTATCGGAGTTATCCTTATCTGTATTAGCCCTATCGGAGTAACCCATATCTGAATTAGCCCTATCTGAGTTAGCTATATCTGAATTAGCCCTATCGGAGTTAGCTCATTCTGAATTAGCCCTATCTGAGTTAGCACTATCGGAGTTATCCCTATATGAATTAGCCCTATCAGAGTTAGCCCTATCTTATTTAGCCCTATCTGAGTTAGCCCTATCTGAATTAGCTCTATCGGAGTTAGCTCTATTTGAATTAACCCTATATGAGTTACCACTATCGAGTTATCCCTATCTGAATTAGCCCTATCGGAGTTATCCCTATATGAATTAACCCTATCGGAGTTAGCCCTATCTTAATTAGCCCTATCTGAGTTAGCCCTATCTTAATTAGCCCTATCGGAGTTAGCCCTATAGGAGCATCTCGTCTCTCTATAATATAAGTTATATATATTCGTATAAGAACTATATAATTATGAAATAAATTAAATTTAATAAGTCGTACAACGTACGAGATTACTGGTAACCATGAATCTCATTGGATGAAAATAATGTTATTAAAAACGCCACCTATTGAATATTCGAGGCTAATTAATTTAAAATCTTAATTTATAAATCCACTTTAATATATGATAACACGGTACAATCTCACATTTTGATAGTGCATATTAAAGAGGAATAAAATATGTGTATAACTGGTGTCTTCCGATCTTGCATTTATTTTTTAAATTCGTAGAATCGACGATGCCGCATTGTTATATGTTTAGAGAAATATATATATAGATATATATATATATATATATATAATTTATTTATTATTGTAGCATTGATCTGATAGGACCAGAAGATAAATACGCTGCTCTCAAAATAGAAATGGATATGCCCGATTCGATATTTGGTATACATAAATATTGATATTTATTTCTAACCTACACAAATACGTATTTAAAGTATTAAATGTACATAAGTATTGTAATATACTACACGTGAACAAGTATTATATGTATTACATCATGTTATATGTATTACATGTGTATAAGTAATATGTTAGACGTGTATTGTAATATGTATCACACAATAACATAGGAGGAACAACCCAACCTGAGGAAGTTGAACCCAAAGAGTTTGCTAGTTTCTCTAACGCTTTCGAAGAGAACGAACCCGCCACCTCAGACCCTACTCCCAACCCCGAAGTAGATTTCTTCTGCCCCTCCCAAACCAACGCCGACGCCGCCACAACGGGGGTAACGTCTCACCACCCTCTAGACGAACCCTCCGCCGATGATTTCGGGGTCGGCGGCGACGACTTTGCCGACTTCCAGGTGGCGGCACCGTCGCAGCCCATCGATTGGTCGAACATGGTCAACGTAAGCGAGGTATCCTCCCCCGAGATAAGCCGGCAGAGGGCTCGCGCGGGTTCCTTCTCGAGGTCGCGCGGCTTCGAGGACTCCGCCTCCGAAACGCTGTCCGTCGAAGTGATTGCCGATCGTGTGACCTTGGTGACCTCTACATCGATGGACCGCGCTAGTCTGTCACCCGACGTAGAGCTACCTCCCACCTTCGCAGTAGGAGGGGATGATGAAGAGGAGGATGAGGATGAGGAAGCTGCGGCTACGGGAGGAGGGCACCATGACGACGATGAATATGTCCACAACGCGGAACAATCGCGCCTCGAAAACGAACTCTGGTCCAGAATCGCTACGAAAAGGGGAGTGTCCCCAACACCCGAGGTAGACACACCCCCTGCGAGCGAATCATCTCGTAACGAAGCGCACTCATCACAAGACCTCCCCTCCACCTCCCCACCCACCCCAACCGTTGCGGATACATCGACAGCTGCGAAGGAGAACCACAACAACCACCACAACAACCACCACAGTGATGATGATGATGATGATTATGACCCCTTCGTAGTGCAGTACACCGATACTCTATCGGCTACCACTAATACCACAACACCACCACCACCACCATCAGCGACTACTACATTAACCTCTGACCCGACTGCCACTGAGTCATCAGTTGTGGATGATCGTACTTCAGCTTCCCTAGCAGCTACAACATCTTACGATAGTTGCGATGGTACCACTCATCAGGGCCTAACTATGACAGCCTCCACTACGATGAATAGTTCGCGATCTTGCGCCAGTCTAGATCTAAAGGATGATCAATCGGTGAAGAGCTTCGATAGCTTCACAACGAAAGGTTGCTAATTCGGTGACAGTAGCATTAATATATAATTAGCTATATGCAATGTCACATTATTATAAATATATATGCAGCTATATACACTTTTCAAAATATATATGATAATTTAGTGCTATTATGTTAACACATTATTGTAGCTTATACTGATACTAATTATATATTGTATACTAAACCTATGATTAAATACTATTAATTGTACTTGGTAACTATCAACAATTAATTCAATTTATTACTATTGTATTTATCGTGTATTTATTTGTATTTGTTGAATACCTAGAACATTTTTATATATTATTGAATTAAAAAGTACTTTGGGACAACTTCAAATTATTATATTATTCATTATATCTTTATAGGCCTTATATGTTAATTTATAATAATTTAAATAAATATATAGATAAAAACTAGAATAATATCATATACAAAATGCTTTGATATTACTATACCAATTCATTTATTAGCAGTTATCCAAGCATAAATAGCATTCAAAGTACATTCCATAGTAGCTTTATATCATCCATGTTAATAGAATATCATATTACAAGCTACTATAATGCATATATATATATATATAAATATATATATATATATATTATATATTATATATTATATATAATAGCTCTAAATTGCATATATAATTTAAATAGTGCCTACATTTATATAGCTAATTATAAGAGCATTACATTTCCATAGACTGATTATTCTATAGAATATAATATAGTGTGAATAATTGTAATAATAGCAAGGATATGTCCATAATAATAGTATGTTGTTGGTATAATATACATTTTATATATTATACATTTATACATTTTATAATATACATTTTATTTAGAGTGTATTGATATCAATTTACTATTTTATATTCAATTATATTTCCCATTATTATTTATAAATAATATTCAATATTTATTATCAATATTTGTTGCCCCATCAAATGTATTATATCTCTTTTTATAAATTTTAAAATACTCTTATATTATATTATATATATATAGTAATATATATTTATTGCAGGAAATCAATATAAGTTTAATTATATCGTACTTATAAATAAATATTCATAAGAAATGTATTAAGATATCATTAATTTCATAATATAAATCGTGAATGAAATTGTATTGTATATTTATCATTATACATGTTCTATTGTATACACACTATTAAGTACATCCATATCCTACCTATGTAGATAATAGTAATACATATGACTTATGACAATGATTACCTATGTGCATATCCCAATAGATAATGAGGTCACTCACACAGAAGACAATAGCATTGCAACCCTCACTGTTAAAGAACATGCTACCCAGCAGCAGCAGTCTAGTTATGACAGATATAGAGATCTAAGCTCCGCCCCTCTGGTTCGGTATATTCGATACTACTATTGCCTCCTATTGAGAGGACAGTGTTGGCTTACCTATCATAGTGCATTATTGTCCACCATTATATCACTTACTATCATATTTAATTTAATGCAAAAGTGTGTTTTGAATTAATAATTTTAATAGTATTATACCTATATTAATAATGTGATGTAATACGTATTATGTGATAAATAATATATATTATTTAGAATATCGACGCGTGTAATATAGAAACATATATTTAATTTGAAGCAAATTTATTAATTTACTAATTTCAAGGGATTATATCAAGGAAGTTGGTCGCCGCGTTCAAAGTGGGTGTGGCTAAATATTACATCAAATACAGATACTGCCCTGTATGTAACAATTAAAATATTGAAATATTCAAATGAATGTAATGCGAATGCAGACATATGCAGTAACAATGTTATCGTACATTAACCATAGTTATACGGTGATAAGGGTAGATGCCATTTAACATGTCTAAATATTTAAATTTACTCAATATGAATATGGAGATATTATATGTGAATAAACAAACAGCTATTCTATAAGAATTTAAGCTTGAATAGTAATTATATAACTCCGATTGTATTTTATATTTAGTGGCCTATGAGTTTACTATGTATTACATTTACATTTAATAAGTATACATTTTACAATCACAATTACATATGTATATGAAAATAAACATTTAAATAATTCTGTAGGAGTTTTATTATAATAAAATAAAATTATTTAAATAGGGATTTATTAATAAATACAGTATAATATACAAAGACAATATAAATATTACATTTTATCACATATTCCTATTTATACTTATTATATTTTAATATTTAGACATTTTTAATAATATATATTTATGTAATTGTTTATGATAGGTTATATGAAAAATATGTATATATAAATATAGTCCTATGTGTATTATATAATTATAAAAACCTATTTTTATGAATA
This sequence comes from Osedax fenrisi, assembly GCA_964019155.1. NCBI lineage: Eukaryota > Metazoa > Annelida > Polychaeta > Sabellida > Siboglinidae > Osedax > Osedax fenrisi. Next base: position 99,702,574 of record OZ025241.1, on the reverse strand, counting down.
TAATTACATTTCTTTACATGTTAGATTATGTCACATCTCCATGTGAATATTTACATATTAAATCAGTATATAGTATACACCCGGGTATACACTATATACATAGTAAAAATAAACTAATAAGTAAGTAAAGCCATATAAGATAACATAAGAGTAATAAAACTAATATAAATATTTATTAGTGTACAATATCATCTCCATGTTTATATTTATTAAATTTTAATATGTACACATTTAAAATAATATCTAGGTCTATTTATGTATCACAATATAATATATATTAAATGAATAGTATAATATATGTAATATATATTTTTATATATATTCATTCACATTTCATTCATATACATAGTTCCATATTTTAATATTTAGCCACGCCCAGTTTGGACTCTGTGGAGCAATAACAGATATACTACACATTTCTATAGAACTATATTTTTAATAGTTGAAATTCCCTTTATCTAAAATTAGTATACATACTAATAGTTGAAAATCTTAATAACTTAATTCTTTTAAATTCTTCAATAACCAAATTTAAATATTCAAACTTTTCGAGAACTATTCACTAAATGAAATCACAATACGTGATTACATATATTGAAGTCTGGCGACTGATTAACTCTACCACCTCACAACCTCTAACCCACCTCACAACCTCTAACCAAACTCACAACCTCTAACCCACCTCACAACCTCTAACCCACCTCACAACCTCTAACCCACCTCACAACCTCTAACCCACCTCACAACCTCTAACCCACCTCACAACCTCTAACCCACCTCACAACCTCTAACCCACTTCACATACCTGACCACTAGGAGAATGACCGGCACCTGTTTGAGTGGCAGACCTGTGTCCAGTCAGTTATCACACTATTGCGTAACACTATTGACCTCGTCGACGACATCGATGACCCCGCCGTAAGGTCGCAGGTCATAGGGGGCATGCGAGAACACATGCAGTGTTAGTGCCGGTCGACTTGTCATACACACTCCAACACACACTAATACACTCCAACACACACTAATACACTCCAACACACACTAATACACACCAACACACACTAATACACACCAACACAAGTTAAAACATCTGTGAAATAGGCGTCATGTTGGTTATATGGTTATAACAAAGATTTTGCGAAGCAAAGATATAACACTCCCTATGCATGCAACGTAATTTAGTAATATCCCCAGCCGCTGCTAGCAGCAGTATCGAAATAACTGAAATAGATTTAGGCTCTGTTTGCATACAACAATGTTTTCATTGCTCTATTAAATTACATGCAATATAAATTAACTTTTACTTACTAAATATATACTTATAGCATTTAAAACATAAATATTATATTTGTTTGTTATATATTAGTAATGAACACTTGTGTTCATCATATAAATATTAATTTAAAGCATATTATTTAACATTTTAAAAATTTATAGTTAAATACGAATTTACATTATAAACAATGCATAGTTCCTAAAAGTAACCCGCTATAGGTGGCACCAGGGTATTTTGTATACAAATTTGAATTACACGATTTCGCGTAAGTGTTATATCTTTCCTTCGGAAAATCTTTGGTTATAAGTTCAAAATTTCTTCTAAATTCTGGATGGGATGAAAGGATTCCACCAAAATAACAATAACAATATCAACTATAAGACTACAACCAAAGATTTTGCAAAGCAAAGATATAACACTCCCTATGCATGCAACTTAATTTAGTAATACCCAATTCCGCTGCTAGCAGTAGTATCGAAATCACTGAAATAGATTTAGGTTCGGCTCTGTTTGCATACAACAATGTTTTCATTGCTCTATTAAATTACATGCAATATAAATTAGCTTTTACTTACTAAATATATACTTATAGCATTTAAAACATACATATCATATTTGTTTGTTATATATTAGTAATGAACACTTAGTTTTCATCATATAAATATTAATTTAAAGCATATTATTTAACATTTTAAAAGTGTATAGTTAAATACGAATTTACATTATAAACAACACGTAGTTCCTAAAAGTAACCTGCTATAGGTGGCACTGGGGTATTTTTTATATAAATTCGAATTACACGGTTTCACGTAAGTGTTATATCTTTCCTTCGGAAAATCTTTGTTACAACACAACTTAACACATATACTAATAAACTACAACTCAGCCTAACACAAATACCCCAACACACAGGCATATCTCTCATCTATAATGTAATCCTACGCATTAGAACATCAGCTAGGTCTGTAGGTAAGTAGCGCTAATTAACAGCATCATTATCACATGTACCATTAGTTCATATCTATACATTATACAGAAAGTATATTATTATTTGTAGGATTAATAATGTTTCCCTCTTGGCTATTAAACTATTAATAATGTATATAAGGTTGTGATGTTAACTGTTCTATCATAGTAATATATATATATATAGTAATTGTCTCGATAAGCATAAATGTTTCTATAATTTGCTTGTCAATTCCTATATCAGATAATAATAATAATAAATATATATATATATAATTTCTAATATCTAAATCATATCGTACGCTTAACACTGAGATCAGCCTCTATTGCATACACAGTGTCTATGAACGACGGCCTACTCGACTGCATCTCCCTGACCACACAACTGTGGACTCAATTGTCACAGATCATAGACTTCCAGGCATCGGTTACTATGCTGTTGCTGTGTTGTGTAGGCTATTGTTATCATTGCGTAATAGTTGTTAACATTGTAAACATTATACCATTTTTCATTTGAATTAATATCCTCAAAAATATGTAATTAATTATGAAATTATTTTATGGACTTTCGTGTTATTTTTTATTATAAAATTTATTATATTAACAAATATTAAAATATAATTAATTTTCTTATAACAATGTATGTCTTGATCACAAGGATTTTGAATAATAAATATATATTCAATTATTATTTTATATTAGTCAATTTATATTGAATTATTATTTTCTATTAGTTAATATATATTGAATTACTATTTTCTATTATTTCATATATATTGAATTACTATTTTCTATTAGTTTATATATTGAATTACTATTTTAGATTATATAATATATATAGAATTATTATTTTCTATAAGTTAATTTATATTGAATTACTATTTTCTATTAGTTAATATATATTGAATTACTATTTTCTATTATTTCATACATATTGAATTACTATTTTCTATTAGTTTATATATTGAATTATTATTTTAGATTAGTTAATTTATATATTGAATTATTATTTTCTATTAGTTAATTATATTGAATTACTATTTTCTATTAGTTTATATATATATTGAATTACTATTCTAGATTATATAATATATATTGAATTATTATTTTCTATTATTTCATATATATTGAATTACTATTTTCTATTATTATATATATTGAATTATTATTTTAGATTAGTTAATATATATATTGAATTATTATTTTCTATTATTTTATATATATTGAATTACTATTTTCTATTAGTTAATATATATTGAATTACTATTTTCTATTAGTTAATATATATTTAATTATTATTTTCTATTAATTAATTTATATTAAATTACTATTATATATTAGTTAATATATATTGAATTACTATTTTAGATTATATAATATATATTGAATTATTATTTTCTATTATTTCATATATATTGAATTATTATTTTCTATTAGTTAATTTATATTGAATTACTATTTTCTATTAGTTTATATATATATATATATATATTGAATTACTATTTTCTATTAGTTAATATATATTGAATTATTATTTTCTATTAGTTAATTTATATTAAATTACTATTATATATTAGTTAATATATATTGAATTACTATTTTAGATTATATAATATATATTGAATTATTATTTTCTATTAGTTTATATATTGAATTATTATTTTAGATTAGTTAATATATATTGATTTATTAGTTTAGATTAGTTAATATATATTGAATTACTATTTTCTATTATTTCATATATATAGAATTACTATTTTCTATTTTTTTATATATATTGAATTACTATTTTCTATTATTTTATATATATTAAATTATATTTTAGATTACACGATGTTTTACTAAATATGAGCGAATATATATCTACTTAATTATATATCTGTTTATAATGGTAATACGAGTTGCTATAAGAATATCTAAAATTAATTATTCGAAAAACCTTGTAATAGATATATAAATTATATTAACTAAACTTAGCATTAATTATTAGATTTTTTCGAATATGAGAATCAATTATTCAATATTTTTGAGTAGTCCAATTTTCTAAAAACTTTTTAATATCCAATCATCACAATCAGTCTAGATATAATATTGTTATAAAGCATAATATGTGTGTTCTAATAATATTATTTATTTTATATATTACATATACCAATTACATTTTTATCTATTATATAATCATTTATATTATATTATACATATTTTAGTATTAGTAGATATATTATTATTTAAATATATTGTATTATGTACACATTATATATAATACAAAGTGATATTATTTATTACCCACAAAAGACAAGGTAATTATGAGAGAATGTTATCTCTGACAACTGGTAGGGATGTCTCTTGTTATACCTAATACCAAGGACAGCACTACTTATACTAGCTATATCTACAATGGTTAATTGTTGTACTCCAAACTAGATACTTTTCAGTGGTATATATAATTATATTTCAATGACTTCCATCTTTGAATCAAAGATATTAGAGGTACTGATGTATTTGTAAAACTAAATGCATTCATATTTTTTAATTTGTATTTCTATATAAATATACAATTTTTTAAATTACGAATTTATTTAAAAATTCGGTTGGATTAAAACAATTTTTTTCTATATTCTTTATGTAGATATTCCAAATAATATATTACGATTTTAATATGATCATTGAGTTAAACATGATTTTTACATTGATTTTTGTATCAAATTAAAATTACCATTATACGATTATAAATCACTCGTTTAAGTTAAAAGTTTAAAATTTAACTTTCAAAAAATATGCATTAGCAGAATTTCTGTCCTGGCTAATATATAGGTGCCGATATATACTTTTTAAATATAAATAAACTGTACAAATATAATTATGTAAAGATCTATCCGTATATCTATATAAATAAATTATAATTATCATACAAATTAATTGAAATATATTCAAGATAAATATGCTTAATATATGTTTATGAGGATTAAGGAATATATAAGTTACCATTACTAATCAATATTTAACTCATTTATTGATTTTAATATTCATTGAACACAATATAGTTTTAATCAAATTATGATAGATTTAATAATAAATATCCACACAAATCCTAGTACTTATATATTATTATAATAATTATGTACAAAATGTAGTATTCAATATTTTAAATTTTATAAAACTATACAAAATATCTATATTAATCTACCATTAATTTACAACTATGCATAAATATATTAGTTTCATTTTTTATGATAACTATCTAAATTATATCTACTTGAATGTTATCTCGTTATGAAATCTATTTATAGATCGCCGAAGACGAAAGCCTCACAACGCTGTCGGATGATTCTAGTGATGCCCAGTCTCTAGCCTGCGGGGTGTGTTTACTTCAGACCACCGACCAGTGTCACGTGGACGTGACCTTGGTGACCTACGCCGGCAGAACTTATCATTCGACGTGCGCTAACTTCTGGCTGAACATGGTCACCTCGACCTTGCCCTGTCTACGGATACCTGAACTCTGCCCTTGACCTTGAACTCCCAGGACGATGACCCCTCTACTTACAGTTGGGTCTTATTATTATTAATGTTATGATTATTATTATTTATTTAATTTGCGTCGAAAGTTGTACGAAAATCTGATTTGGATTCGGACATTCTCGTATTATTGTTGTTTACTCTCGTTCTAGCCATACAAACATACCCTCATGAGTATTAAACTAGCGTCTTACCTCCCCCTACCTACCTATATATATATATATACTATATCGTTTATTTCAAACATTCCTTACAACCCACTGGGATAACTAAGTTATATTTACAAATTTATTTATTAAATATTTATTGAAATCGTTATACGTCTGTGAATAATAAATTGGATATTGATCGGGTTCTTGTGTATTTAACTCAGATACTAGTGATCTCGTGCCAAGTGATTTCGTGAATTTACATTAAGCACAAAATCACAAAACCCAATTAAAACATTGCGCACAAGTTTATCGGTTACCTTTAGTAATACACCAATACCAATAGCAATAGTAGTAATACTTAGTAGTCGTAGTAGTGGTCAAGATATCCGGGCTTGGCGACTTTAGTGCGAATGGTTTTGTACTTGCGAGAGTTCTTCAGACTCGTGACGTAGGTGTCGCGACCCGGATAAGCCGTTCGACCTTGAAAGAATGAATCTTTAGCCGTGTCAAATTTGTTGTACTCGGTACGGATGGAGATATTCGGGGGTAGGTCCATGCTAGCGATGTCTTCCAGTGTAGAAGAAACGCGTTCCTAAGCAAATTACATTGTTTAAAATACCTCAATAATTATCGTAAATTAACCGTAAGTAAATTAACATTTCTTTAAAAATGTATTAAAAATAAAAAATATTTCGAAATAGACAAAATGATGATAAACCTCAGTTTCAAAATATGTAAGTACATCCTCTCCAGTTTTCAATGAGTCTAGCATGTGACTTGGGATCTGTCTGTCTAATTTAGTCATCAGCTTCGTCAACACCTGTTATTAATACAAGAGAATTATGTATTGTATATTGTATTTATGTGATTATTATGTATTACTGTTATCAAATTGAATGTGTTATATACAAATATTAATTAATTTATTATTAAGTTTAAATTAATAATAATATATTATGTATTACATTATATAAAATAAAAATATGGTTATTTATATTAAATTTCAATATTACCTCATCGAAATATATAGATTTATTTTATATATTTATTATATATATATAAATTTTAATATACTTAATATACTTAAGAACCTTAATATAACATTTGTAATCAAATACCTACCTAAATATTTTTAATATAAATACTTTAATCTGTAAATATCTAAATAATGCACTCCTATATTAAATTATATCTTTTTTACACTTCACATTTTATGAATACATAAATAATTAAAAATCACAATTTAAATATTTGAAATTTGTAGTTCTATAAAAAAGAATAGAAAATACTTATAACATATTATATTAATGATAGTGAATGTTTCCAAATCTCAAACAAAAATATCTTTTACATTAATGATATATAAGCTCTTTCTATTATAAATGATCTACTTATTCCGTGATATATTACCAAATATTTTCTACGTTAATTTCATAATGATTAGTATACATATTAATGATTACGATACAAGATACACACCGTTATATAGCATTAAACCTTATTCTACCTTTATTGTTAGTTACTTCTCAACGTGAAGATATAGTAATATCTAGAATATGATTAGTTATTATTAATAACAGATTAGGTATGCTATTTCTATGTTGCATTAATAATGTATATAAATATATTAGTCAGTATATGTATTATCATTGTTTCGATACATTTCATTACATTTCGATTCATTGTTTTCTAATCTATTATCTTGTTTAACAGATTAAATATCATGTGTATGAATACTACGACTATGTTACTACTTTAATTAAATATTACTTATATTCTTTATATATTAACCAATCTTAAATTGGTAAATTTTACTGAGATTTTTTACACGCACAATATTTAAATATTTATTAAAATATTGAATAATCGGAATATATATAATTATAAATATTTTGATTTAAACTTTTGAATTAATATCATTAAATATAAATTGTTGTCAGATTTGTTGATCAATGTGTTAAAAGATTATTCAATTCAGTCAAAGTGAAATAGGTAATTTGAGAATATATGCCCGGATAAAATTTAACATAAGCTTTTCCAATTTACAATTCTAGTATCATATTGATCACAGATAATAACAGTGATATTATATTTCTCTTTAAACTTACATGTAACTTTGTCATTCTAAAAGTTATTAGCAATTAACAAATCAGATATTCTGAATATGTCATCGTGTTAGGTATCACATGAAGCTCAAACTATCAAGGATATCATGATTGCGCTATACTGCGTATGTTATCTATATTGTCAACATCGATAACCTTGAACTTTAATCTCCTGTCACTCATGTTCGCTGTTTTCCAATGTTCACTATCCACGCAGGCATGTTCGATAGCTTGTTGTACTAGTGTCTGAACATCAGCTGGTGGGTTGTAACCTTTCTTTGTTGTTAGCACACTGTTTAGGTAGAGTTTACTCTTAGTATTCGAAGATAACAAGTTTTTATATGTAATTTTAATGAGTTTTTATTAAAAACTTATTTAAATTAAATATAATTAGAATACAAATTAATAAATCACTAATTATAATTATATTTTTTGAAAATTAATTATGACTAATTTAAATGTTATCATTTATATCATAAACATATGAATGTATGTGTAAATATTGATGCATTGTAAGATGTTAATGTTAATCAAATATATTCTATTTTATATAAAAAATTACTATAGAAAATATCTAAATTCGTAAATTCCTCCAATTATAAACCATCATATTATAAATTAAATTAAAGTTTGTATATATATATATATATATGAACCTTATATAATTAATCAAAGACTCTCCGATATAACCATTCACCACCTCGGGGGCTAGGGCCTAATTACGGGGCTAACTTTTGGTTGATGAGGGTGTTCATGGTCTGCGTCGCGATATATCCGTCTTCCCCTTGCACATAGGCGCGGCTCTTACCGCTACTAGTGGTACCTTCGGTAGCGCTATCGTCGGTGGTGGGAGGGGCGTGGAGGGGGCGTCGCTCCGGTTCTTCATCTTTAAACGACCACCACTTGGCCCCGCGTTGCTGCTCCAGTACGCTACGGAGGGGACACCTACAAACCTGTGAGATAGGCGGTGGGTCTATTATAGGAGATTCCGTAGTATACTCTTATATGATGCTAACAGGCGATCGTATATTTAAATTTGTTCATAATATATAAAGATTTTTTTAAGGAAAGTAATTTGTAATTCGATTTTGTACGCAAAACATCAACTCAGATACGGAGTGTTATATCATTGCTTCGTAAAATATTTACTATATATATATATATTATGCATATATGTATATATTTTCCATACACGTAAAATAAGACCATATTCGACTTACTCGCTAATAAACTTACACTAATATTAATTGTATATATTACGTAAGTGAATAAATACAAACTATCTAGTTATGTATGGTATTGTTTACAAATAGTTTCCTATAGTGGGGATATAGTGTATATACTTTTTGAAGCATGAAAAAGGAGCCCTTTGTAATAGTATATAATCTATATATATGTATATAAATATTCATTATGTCATTAATAACTTATTGTCATACGAAATAACGTCACTTTAGATTAACTAATTCTATATTTGATATATAGAATATGTATATTTCTATATACATGTTAAATAAATCAAATAAGAGTTATATTTAGATATATTTAAAGTATTACATTATATAATATTTACTATAATATAATAATTATTATTATAATAATTATAGGGGAATACGCAAGGCGTGCGTTACGTAAATTTATGATATGCTCTAATGCACACGAAAATAAAATCTAAATGAAAACATGTATATATGGAATAATGACTTTATAAACATATACGTATACACCATTCATTTTAATTGATTAATCAATATTAGCAGATTGATATTTTGGGTTGTTTGATTGAATCATGGTCAAAACTAACGCGCGAGAGTTAAAAAGTAAACAACGCGATGCAATATGCGGGAGTCGCGTATACACAGAAATGAATATATATATATCCAATAAAGGACGTATGTCCTTTCTATAATATATACATTGTATGACATAATTCAAATTCGAATTTTATGATCAACTTATAATCAATTCAATGATTCAACTCCCTTGATTTCTCCGCTTGTTTTTTTAAATATTGCTCGTTAGTTTTGACCCGTCACCGTTTGATTTATTTGGTTTAGTTTTATTCTTCAGTTTTTTTAGCTGCTTTATATACCGAAGTGAGTCTATAAAAAGTAAGTAGTAACTACGAATAATATATTGGCGCGACTCATGCATTGAGAGACACGCATGAACTTTGTTATTTATAGTTATTTAATTTTTGCCTACCGTCCGTACTATCCATAATTATATATACAAAATATATAATTTATTTTAAATATGTATTTAAAAATGTATTCATATATAATAATTAGATCAAATTTCATAGTTTAAATTGGAAGATAATATTTGTAAATATCACTTTAATTAAATAACATCTATGAGTCACTGACATGCTGTGCAAATGATTGACATTATTATACAGTACGAAAATGTATTATTTGAACTTGGTAATATAAATTTTAAATTTAAAAAAAAGTATTATTAAATGTTTCGATGTATATTATTATATGCACAAATACAAATAAATAAATACTTTTAATACTAAAAGGATAATATAAATCAACTACTTAACAGTTATAATTTTTAAATTTAATCATAAATATAATATAAATTATTCAAATTTCTTGTTAATTTTAAATTTAGTTGAGTGATAATATACAAATTTAAAATTATAATATAATTATATATCGTAGAATATATATATACAACCTAAATATAGTAAGATAAATTATTAATACTTGTATTACAAACTTGTAGATTTATTAATTTCTTAAACGATAGCATTATTAGATTTATAAATTTATTTTTTTGTGTTTATAATATAAATGTCAAATTTTATAAAACGTCATATCTATAAATAGAAGCTAATTTCAAAATTAAAATGCATAATTATGCATTTCGAATAAAATTGTGTCATATTAAATATAATGTGGAATAACAATGACATGTATGTATTTATTATAATTAACATGTAATGAGAAATAATGTATATGAATTATATAACATAGGTACGTCCATTAAGCCGGAGCGGCTCGGACTTTTTTTGTTGAAAATTGCTGCACCTTCTAGCATTTTATGTTTGGAGTATTTCTGTCACAATGGTATACTTTTTTTTTTTTACATGAAGTATTCGCCGTGCGCCAGAGCTTTTAAAAATACCTATATATATTTTTCTATAGAAAAAATACCGCTATTACCTATATTGAAATCACATGACAATTACATTATAAACCATTATAAACAACTAATTTTCAAATTTATATTCATTTTATTATACTTTTTAACCACGAACCTTCTTACTAATACACCTTTTTATATTTTATATAACCCCAAACCATTTACTAAATGACAAATAACAACATATATGGATATAATCGGCTAATCTTACTGTATAAATAATAACTATAAAAATATTCGAATATGGGATATTGGTACTAAAATGAGATTTTATATATTTATGCTATTATAATAAAATTTGTATAGTTGGAATGCTTAGCAAATTCTAAAATTGGAATTTTTTTTTTTAATAATATTTTTTTATCTAAAATTAATATAATTTATATTTATACAAAGCTCTTTAAATTCTATAATATAAGTTGTATCTTGGTTTTTACAAATTTACAAAAGAAAAAAAATGATAGAGCAAACTAATAATTTAAAATTTATAAAAAAATAAGATAAAAAGTAAAATATATTTTAAAAAATTTCTAACGATTTAAATTCTTTAAAAAAACCCTATTATTAATCCAGTCGATTGAAAAAAAATTTTGTAATAGTGCGTAAACTTTTTTTTTTCAAATATAAAATTTATCATATTTTTACATTAAAATAGTGAATAAATAACCATATTTTATACTATACATTATTTTTTTTAAATTAATTTCATGTAATAGTACACTCATATACTTATGTATATATATTTATGTTTATATTTTTTTATAAATAATTTTTTTTTAATTAAAATTAAAATATTTTGTATTTTTCCAAAATTTCCTGGAAATTTCCTGGAAAATCGAAAAAAAATATTGTACAAATATTATCTTATACAAAAATATATAATTAAAACTATAATTGCAGATAAAACTAAAAAAAAAATTGTAATGATGTTAAATCGAAGTTTCAAATATTTCCTATCTCCTCCATGTTAAACTTCCTATCTCTTCATGTTAAACTTTAATTAGGTGGCGCACCTCCAATAATTAATTTTTTTAATTTTTTTTTTGTATTCAATTTAATATGTTATCTAGTTAATATAAAAAAATGTGCAGCAATTTTCAAAAAAAAATTACCGAGCCACTCCGGCTTAACGTCCATAGATGTGTTAATCATGAATTATAATGATTATATTCATTTATGCACAAATTTGTGCAAAGTAATGATATCTCTAAAGCTGTATATAATGAGATATTAGTTGATAACATAGAGCTGACATATTATAGTATAACAAATTCCCATATATAACAATGATTAATTCTTCAATATTCATGAAATAACAGAATAATAATTTGTTATAAATTATAATAGTATTATATTATATAATTTATATATATATATATATATATATATATAATATGATAGAAAATCCCTTTGATAATCTGTAATATTCTGTAATATATAGAGCTTTACAGGATAGATCCTAAAATCATTGATACTTTCCCCGAAACTATATATGAAGATGACCCTCATATACTAGAGACAGAGGTAAAGGATGCTATCAAGCATAGGATCATATATCAAATCGGATGGATGAGACGGTATAGGGCCTACCTATAGAGCTTCTGAAAGCAGGTGGAGATGTATCTATAAAAATAATGTTAATTCTTTTCAATAACATATGGAGGACTAAGGAATGGCCAAGAGATTGGAAGAAATCGATGTATCTACAAATATACAAGAAAGGAGATAAGAAAGAATGTGGGAACTATCGAACTATAGTTCTATAATATATTGCTCTGATCTCTCATGCTAGCAAGATATTCCTTCGAATTATTCAGAAAAGATTAGAATATTTCCTTATCCCAGAACTACCTATGGAACAAGCATGTTTAGAAAAGAAAGAGGAACAAGAGATCATATAGCTAATTTGCGGTGGATGGTGGAAACAGCCAAAGAACACAACATGAATATGTATATGTGTTTTATCGGCTATAAAAAATGCTTTCGACTTCGTAGATCATGAGATACTATGGGTGATACTCAAAGAAATGGGAGTACAGGTTCACCTAATAGCCCTACTGAGAATGCTTTATACGAAACAAGAAGCCACTATATTAACAGAATTCGGTGAAACTGTTACTATAAACATCAGGGCCGGCTTGAGCATACTATGGGCCCGGGCAAAAAAAACGTATGGGCCCCATAATAATTTAATAACATTAAATGGGCCATTTTGGCAAAAACTAATATTTATAACTCTTCAATTTTATCATATGTTATCATTATACTAATTATTTTGTAATTTGTTTGTATACTTTAATCAACTCCTCATAATAATTTCTTTTCTCGCATATATATTTAGAGCAGTGGTTCCCAACCTTTTTTCACCGTGACCATTTTTTTATAATTCTTAATTAAAAAATATACCATGACCCAATGACAAATTTTATTTTGTTATTATTATACTTTAATCATAAAATAATCATATAAAAATTAATATACATATATTTAAATATATATTTCCATCTTAAATTTTTCTCGACCATAAATCCAATTTGCATATAATAGAATTTATATTATTTTTTAGAAATTGGATCAGGACCTACACAAAATACTCAATACCCAAGTATGGGGCATGACTCATAAGTCATGACCCATAGGTTGGGAACCACTGATTTATAGAGTGCATCAATATTTTGTATTACCTCTATTATCTCAATGTAACCTAATTGCAATACTTTTCTGATCGACTTTATTCTACAAAGTAATTAGCTCCACGGTTTTCATTATATCGAAGTCTCAAATTCTAAAATTGCATTTTATTGAATAAATACGTTGACTCTATAGAGTATTACTATAGTAATGTAATTTAAGTTATATTTTAACATATATAATATCAGATATAAATTATGTAATTATAAGAAGTCTTCAAGAGACTGCACTAATAGAATCTGCTTGCGATCACCATTTTATATTCGATAATGCTTTTAATAAAAAATATTATATTCTTATTTAATCTAGATGTTAATATATTATTTATATAGTTTGGCTAAATAAATTATATTGATTTGGGATGAAGGCAAAGAATATTGCTACACTTGTCGAAGATTTAACGGCATTTTGCCCAACCAGATTTAAGGAATACACAGTGTAGATATGTGAATCCATATTGACAATGGACTATGGTTATTATAATATATTTCATGTCATTGAATCTTCCAGACATATGCTGGCATTTTCATAACTTTGAGCTCTATAATCTATTATAATTATATTATTATTGAAAAAATTCTAATAGATCGGTAGCTAAATATTGACCAATGTGATTAATTATAACTGATAAATTATCAGTGATAATGAATCTCAACGTACAATCGTAAGTCGTAAATCAATAAATACATATATAATAATAGTAGGCTATAATACCTACCTAACTTGATATAAATAACGATACTATATATCGATGTGATATATATGGAATTGAGTACACTGATATATAATATAATATTTTGAATTTTGTATTTCTTCAATTATGTAGTTATCAGTGATAACTTATCACCTATTCTCCAATAAGAATATCGCCATTGTGTGTATTTATTTGTAAATAGATAGATGAGGGTGATGTCAATCTAAACATTCATTTGCAAGTAATAGGTGGATAATTTCAAAAATGCCTTTAGTATTATATGTATGTTATATATATTTATAAATAATATCTGTTTCAATAAATATAATATCTTTCTGTAATGATAGTATGTTGAAAAAGATAATCATTTTATGTACATAATTCCCTTTCATCAATAGACATTATTAACAATATTATAGGAATAACCTAAAGCAGAATAATCCTATTTAAATTAACACTACTATATATATATTATGTACACTAATAAAACTATAATATATACACTATGAGAATATACACATTTGATTAATACGAGCATAAGATAGAATAAGTTAATTATTTTGAGAAAAATTATTTTGAAAATATCTATTTTTTTAATTACTATAACAATTATAAATCTATATAGAATATCGTTTTTTTTGTAATTTATAATCAATATAATCCTTTAAAAATATCAGAAATCATAGTTAAAATATATCTTATAAAATATATTTAATTTTAATAAAAAAAAGTATACTTTTTGTTTTGTAAACTAATTATAGAATTATAAATTGTTAAGATTTAACTATGGTTAATAATACCTTAATACGTTTATCATTTATCACCTTCTAGTTTATCAAACAATTATTTATCAATCGGATTCATACTATTTGATCTAACAATCAGATATGTGTGAGAAGATCTATGTTATCACTATTAGCATGTGCTCCAAAATCTTCATGTAGCTGTTTCCACCATATCTTCGTGTCAATTTAGAAATTTTTGTAAAATTCACTCTTCCAATCGGCCTAAATGACTCATATTTAATTAATTTATTATATTATTTTTATTTTTTTAATTATAATTAATAATATATAAGAAAAATAGTTAAGAACATTTTTTTTTTCATATAAATAGTAAAAAAAAAATGTCTCAAATAATTCATGGGCCCCCCAAAATTTGGGGCCCCGGGCAATTGCCCGATTTGCCCCCCCCTTAAGCCGGCCCTGATAAACATAGGTAAAGGGGTAATACAAGGATGTATTTTATCCCCCTTACTGTTTAACATATATACAGAAAACATAACGGCATTAGAAGATTGGGATGGGGGAATCAGTATTGGAGGTAGAAGGATTACTAACCTGAGATATGCTGGCGACACAACACTGATCGCTGAAACTAAAAACTATCTAATAGCAATTATGGAAAGAGTAAAGTTGGCTAGTGAAAAGGCAGGTCTTTATCTAAATGTAGGCAAAACTGAAGTAATGGTGACTGAAGACCAATTAGAAATGGTAGTAGATGGCAAATATATTGAAGTTGTATCTCACTTTATTTTCCTGAGATCTCTAATAACCAAGGATGGATTCTGTGAGAAGGAAATACGCAGAAGGTTAGCAATGGGTAGATCTGCAATGGTGGGACTAATGAAAATCTTGAAAGATAGAGGAATTACCCTCAGAACAAAGATTAGGCTTGTAAAAGCTTTAGTTTTCCCTATAGTCTTATACGGAGCAGAATCTTGGACAATGAGACAGCTTGAAAGAAATATGATCGATGCTTTTGAGTTGTGGTGTTGGAGACGTCTGATAAGAATAACATGGACCGACAGAAAGACAAATGTATGGGTTATTGATAATATAAAACCAGAATGGACGCTTGAATCAAGGATAGTCAAGGAATCATTATACTACTTTATCCATGTTATAAGAGCAGGCGGATTGGAATATGAAGTGATGTTAGGAAGAATGGGGGGTTATAGAAGCAGAGGGAGACCACGGCAAAGATGGCTGGATAGCATAAATAAAAACTTCTATGGAACTATCTTCAAAATGATTCGAGCCTCAAGATGTAGAAGGAATTGTAGAGCTGCTGTCATCGATGTCGCCAGGGGTCGGATATGACTCGTCGGCACAGGTTAACAGGTTAATATATATATATATATATATATATATATATATAATACACTTTGCATGCCTTAAACCAGTTGTGATAATCCCTAAATCGGGTGATAATCTCTAAATCATAAACCTGTTAATATCCACCTTCATGATATTATATGACAATTTCAACTAACCCACATTCCTATTATCTTGACATACGTGACTATTATTAATAATCTATTACCCAAATATCCTACTACAACTACTATATTACTAATATATTAGTGTATATTAGGGTATATATACCCTCGCCTAAATATATATCTCATCCTGATACCTCGTGTTTGTTGTAATATTATAACGTTTATTATACTTACTGGTTTACCATATGTTTGGGAAACATGAACAGGAAGTCAGATGACTTCCGCCTTTTCGAATACATCATCTAAACAACATGTCGTCTTATTTATTATAGTTTATATCCGTAATTATACAAGTAAATATATCTAGTAGCATATTACTACAGTGTTTAGCCCACACTATCTCGCTATTCCATTTACCGCGGTGGCTTCTCCAAATATCCATAAACTATAGTTTATAATAGATAATATTAGCATACTTTCCCCCCTGCTATAGCTAGTTATAACTACTCAATCAATGGTATGCGGCTGTGAAACATGGACCCTAACAAACTCACTACTCAAAAAGCTGGATGAAACATATACACACATTCTTAGAATGGTTTTAAATATACACTGGTCAAATAAAATCAAGAATGAAATACTTTATGGGGCACTAGAAAGATTATCGAACAAGATCAGAAGAAGAAGACTAAAGTTTGCCGGCCATTGCCTACGAAGAGAAGACGATGTAGTTTCGGATCTGGTTTTGTGGCAGCCAACCCATGGAACTAGAAGGCGAATAATACCGCCTGATTCATATATAAATACTCTGGAGCGTGATACCGGTCTACGAGAAAACGATCTACGAGCGGCTATGATGAATCGTGATGTTTGGAAGTCAACAACTGTCCGGGAATCAATAAAAAGAATCCCGAAATAAGCAAAGTAATCAAACTATTCAATCACTTAAGCCAATATATAAATGAACACTTTCCTTTATGACCGCATCTAACTTCAATAATATGAAATTCACAAAAATATTACAATATAACTTATTATCTATAATATCTCCATAATTGAATCTCGTACCTTAATGTAGCCAATTAGTAATTGAACATCTTCGAAACGCAGAATTAAACTTAAAGTTTATTTCATATATTTTACTATACCTTAAGTTTAAACATTCTGCTATCTAAATTGTAAAATGTAAAGTTCGCACACTGTGCGATGCACAGCCTTCCTAACATTTACAGAATTTAGAACTCAGGATATTCAAGTCCACTAAATTTAGTAAATAAGTTGATCACCTATTAATCCATGTTTACTTTCTGTTTATAATCTACGAGGTTACCTGGTATGGTGATATATTATCATGGCCTCCTTTAGCTTCAAGAAGCTAAAGGATGCCATGATATTATGCATTTAAATAAAATATTATCCCTAGTATTACTAAATTATTATTCAATAAACATATTAATACTCTTGAACTTTATCATACTAAATATATTTAGTAGTGTATACACATTTAAAACTATACATATAGGACTATATATATCTACATATCCCTACAATTCTCAGAAATTGACCTCATTAAATGGTATAATTCCTACACTATCCATAACAATTGTATAGGAATAACAATGCATATCTTTAATAATTAATTATTAACTTCTCCTACTTTGACTACTATGCCTAACTATATTATTTACCCAACAACATAAATCTATATCTATCAAAGTCATTTATAGACCAACTAAACCAGAATTCGCTTCTTTTCTGAGCGAGTTTAATTATCTTGCTACATATCTCATAAGTTCGCGCACATAGCACGTGCTATATATCACCCTATTACATTGGTGACTTAAACTATCATGTTAATGCTACCTCAAATCTAAATAATATATTCAGTAATTTAACAAAACATTAATTGTTATGGATTAAAGATAGGTAGGGGTGCTGTAACATTTTTTATGTAGGGGGAGCAATCAAAATAAATGTTGTGGTAAACATTGGGGGAGGGACCAATACATAGGAGATCCCCTAGATTTTAAAGTGGGCGGGGGAGACATACCCTCCCGTCGGAGGCTCCCGTCCCCCTGTTGCATCGCCCCTAATGATAGGTATAATTATCCCTATCGCAACATGTACATTTCCCACTCATATATATGGTAATATTATTGATCTTGTATTCTCCAGTTCACACCATTCTGAACTCATAGTGATATTTCTATACTTGATATACTTTCCGATTACTTCCTCATCTCCTTCAAAACTAACTTTACTATCACTCCTAATCATAAAACACGTATTACATACATACATATGGGGCTTCATAAAAGGGGGGATGGGGGACATGTCCCCCCACTTTTAAAAGTGGGTGGGGGAATATAATATATGATAACCCCCCCCCCCTTTTTAAGATCTACAAATTATATCATTATTTATGAATATTAAATGTCGGCTATTTATAGTCTTTGTAGTATCATTATCAAATATATTCCGAAAGAAAGAGGGTTCACTCGACCAAGTTTGTTTTGAATGTTCACCTGGAGTAGTGATGTAAATGATGCCGAGCGGAGAATTTTGGCTTTTAATGTCGAGCCGAGACTTTCATTTACGGAAAAAAAATGAGCCCGAGCCGAGACTCTAGCCAAACGAGCCCAAGCCGAACCGATACTCTAGCCAAACGAGCCCGAGCCAAGTTGAGACTTTTTCAAAACATTACCAAGTCGAAATGATGTTTTTTTGAAATTACATTTTTATATATTTCACATTTCATATTTAGATGATGATGAAATAATAAACAAGTTTATCTTGATATCTTCTTGGCGTAAATCTTCTTTTATGTGAATTAAAACAATTTATTTAATAAAAAATATATTTACTCATAATTTATTACTATATTTTAATATACTTTACTTAGTTACTTAGTCCCGTGATGTCGCCATCGTAGGGGGAACACATGATAATGAATAGCACAACTTTCTCCATTTCGAACGATCTTTTGCAATATCTAAAAGTTGCCTAAGAGAAAGATGGGAAAATTCGAATATATCATTCATCCAATTTCTTTTAGGTCTTCCTCTTTTCCTCTCACCTTCGACATATCCATGAAGAATAGTATTAGCTAACGAATCGTGACGAGTTATATGTCCGAATTTGGTCATTTTTCTTCTCATGATAATATCCAGAAGTGGTACATATGGGCCGACTTTTTTATTAATTTCATTGCTTACAAATATATTAGTTTTTCTTTGTTTATAGCTAATATTTAAAAGTCGTCTGTGTGCTTTTGATTCGAAACTACGTATCTTCTTTTTAGATTCTTCTAGTAAGGTCCAGCTTTCGCATCCGTACAACAATGTTGAAATAACTAGAGAGATGTAGAGTCTGTATTTAAGTTTGAAATCAATTTCTCCACTACGCCAGATCTTCTCCAATTTCACAAGGGCTGTAACTGCTGTCGCTAGTCTTATTTGGATTTCTTTCTTTGAATTTCCGGTGTCGGTTAGCATTGCTCCCAGATATTTGAAATTTTGAACATTTTCAAGTTGTTTGCCGTACATAGTGATCACAGGTGGTGTTGAATGATCTCCATTTACAAGAATTTTACTTTTTTCATGGTTAATTTCCATACCGTATGATGTCGAAGCTTTTTCTAGAGAATCTGTGAGGGATTGCAACTCACTTTCTGAACCAGCGATGAGATCTATATCATCAGCGAATCTTAAGTTGTTGATTTTTCTTCCTCCTATTGCTATACTTGACGATTGATCTGCTAGAGAGTCTTGCATTATTTTTTCTAGAAATATATTGAATAGAACTGGCGATAGTAAGCAGCCTTGTCTAACTCCTACTGTCGTATCGAACTTAGTTCCTATCTGGTTGTTCAATAGTACTGCGCTTTTTGCTGATTCGTAGAGTGACTTTATGATTTTTACCAAGTCGTTGCCTATCCCAAATTCAGACATCACATTCCACAAACCATCATGCCATACTCTATCGAAGGCTTTCTTGAAATCGATGAAATTGTGGTAGACTTGTCGTTGATGATCCATATGTTTTTCCATTAATATTCTGCAATTCAAAATTTGTTCTGTTGTACTGCGATCCTTTCTAAAACCTGCTTGTTCATCAGCCAGAATATCTTCTGCTTGTGGTGTTAAGCGATTCAGTATGATCCGTAATAAAATTTTGCTCGTGTGACTGATCAGACTTATAGTACGATAGTTTGAACATTTTTTGAGATCGCCTTTCTTTGGAATAGGTATAATTAAAGAAGTCGTCCATGCTTCAGGCCATTGGTTTGTAGACCAGATTTTCTGACATAGCTTGGTAAGTATATCGTATAGTGCCTCACCTCCTCCTTTGATAAGTTCACCTGGCACATTATCAATACCTGGTGACTTACCATTTTTCAAGGTTCTTATGGCATTGATTACTTCTTCTTTTAATATGGGTAATGGTTGTTCTTCATTTTCTTCTCGAGTATTATGTAACATAGATTGATCAGTTTTAATTGGGTAGTTATATAAATCTCTGCAATATTCCGTCCATCTTTCTAATCTTGCACTATCATCTTCTATTGGTACTCCGTTAGTATCTTCAATATTTGACATTTTCCTGTCTATAGAGTTAGTGATTGCTTTTATCGTGTTATACGCTCTCTTGCTATGAACACCTCTTTTTAGGTCGTGGTCAATTGAATTACATTGGGATTTAAGCCAATCTTCTTTTTTCTCTTTCATACTTCTTCTAATAAGGTTGTGGACTCGTTTATATTCTTCTGCATGTTCAGTACTCTGATGTTTGGTTGATTTTAGACTTCTTCTTTTATCACATAGCGTTAAAATCTCATCAGTTATCCAAGGTTGCTTTTTTATTCTGTATTTTCCTAGAACATTTTCTGCTGTACTTGTTAATGACTGTGAAATTTGCGTATATGCATTGTCAGTTGATATTTCATTAATATTGATGTCTGATAGCTTCGATTTCAAATCTTCTTTGTACTGTAGGCTTATAGTTGCATTATTCAATTTTTCTAGATCATATCGTATTCTATTGCTTTTCTTCATTTTTTGTGATCGTAGTTTCAGTCTCATGTTACAGAGAACAAGGTCGTGGTCACTGTTTATTACAGCTCCAGGGTATGTTCTAGTTGAGGACATGTGTATACTTGATTTGAATCTCAATGGTGCTAGAATATAATCAATTTGGTTATGGGTACGACCATTTGGCGAGTGCCACGTAGCTTTTCTTGAATCTTTTTGCGGGTGAAGTGTGTTAGAAAGTGTAAAATTATGTTTGGTAGCAAATTCGAGAAGTCTGATGCCTCTTGGGTTTGTTTTCCCGAGCGCAAATTTTCCTACAGCATTACTCCAATCTTTATTTGCATCACCTACTATTGCGTTCCAATCACCTTGTATAATCAGTAAGTCTTTTTTATGTACCGCTGCCATTGTTTGTTCTATATCTTCATAAAAAACTTCGATATCTTCGTCATTATAATCGCTTGTAGGAGCATAAATCTGAATGATAGTCATATTTACTGGCTGTGAAGCTAATCTTATTGATATAATTCTGCTGGAAACTGTGCTGTAATTGAGGATCGATGTGGTAAGCTCTTTTCTAACGATAAAAGCTACTCCTTGTTGATGGTATTTTTCTTGTCCACTATAGACAATTTTATGACCTTCGTCTGTTATTACTTCACCAGAGTTTTTCCATCGTGTCTCAGCAAGTCCAATAATATCCCATCTATAGCGATCAAGTTCTCTCGTTAGTTCTTGGATTTTTCCTACTCCGTTAAGCGTACGAACATTCCATGTTCCTATCGTTGTAATATTCGTTGCTAGTTGTATTCTTCGTTTATTAATTGTCTTTGTCGTTCGTTGTGTTGTTTTATGTTGTGTTGTTAATATATTATTCAATCCAGTAGTCGATTTATCACATCCATCCTGGGATTTACCGATGGGATGCGCGGGCGTTGTTATTCCGGGGCTCGGCCGATCCGGCATTGAATGTTTTATATTTGTAATTGTCATGTGTTCTTACTCCAGGCATTAAGAGTCTAGCGGTGCCTGTCTCCTCTCCAGACTATTCGTATCAGCGTAACTATGGTTTATGATAGATTGGCTATACGATGTGCACTTGACCGTTGAGATATTAAATCTTCATCCGCTCTTAACCGTTGGTTAACTAGTAACTCTTCCGCTCGAATACAGTGCAGGTATTCTCCCATCATTTGTCTTAGCCCACTTGCTGAAGTGGTTTCCAGGGAGTGGCACGAGGAGCCGACAAAGATAGTTGGAAGAGAAAATGGTGCATTCTGTACCTAACCCTTATTATGAATAGAAGGCAGCAGTAGGCAAAGAATGTGATTCACCACTACTCTCCCCTACTCCCCATTTTAATATAATATGATATTATATCTATATATATATATATATATATATATATATATATATATATATATATATATATATATATAGAAGGAGATAGAGAGAGAGAGAGAACAAGTGATATTATAGATTTATATTCTTAGAAAAGTATATAGTAATAATTGATGAGTTTGAGATACCCCCCAACTTTTAATCACCCTGTGACGCCCATATACAGACCCCATACGAATATTAACTCTATGATATATTTAGCTGACTTACATTATGATGTAGGTATATACTGTTATTCTTCAATTGTATTAAATGCCATACTATCTCATTTACTGTATCAATTTATATATGTATGCATATTAACATGCCTCTTCAAAAACCATATCAGTAACTCTCCATACTGACACCACACGGTTTACTTCCCAGCTAATATCCTTGAAACGATCACTTTGTATATCTGAAAGAACATACCTACACATCCTTTCCATCTTCATATTATCGTCATATCTTCCTATTGAACGTCATTCATTGAGCAACGTAAGATCCACAAGTTAGAAATTTCATATTCCAAATCTAACGACTAATAGTGGGTTATAAGCGATCTTGTTTATGATAAGCGACGACTTTCCAGTCTGGCTATAGCATATATATATGCCTATATATTATAATAAGTTGTTATCTCACTAAAAACCTGCGCGAATAACATCTATGATTAACATTTCTCAATTACAATTAGGATGTAGGATGCCTATCTTCTCTACAATATTTTCTAATAAGGTTGACTCCATCTTAATAAAGATCAATGCCCATAACCCTAGGTCAGCATCTACAGCTAACTCTCCTTTTATCATAGTTAACCCAACAATATATATTTTCTTTAACAACATTCGTCCGCTACACACGTATATCGTATCTAAACTCCTATTTGCATCCAGATCAATATCTCCATCCGATCTTGATCCACTCTCTATTTTTTTTAAAAATTCCAAAAATCTATTACGTAATAAGTAATCATTACGTAACAAATTGTACGTTGTATAATCTCATATTCCCTAATTTCCCTAAACTCTCCATTCTATTTTTAAACAAGATATAATCACTCCGATTTAAAAAAACTTATCTCTATCCCGAACCATTCCTTAATTATCGCCTAATTTCTAAGCTACCACTAGTGAGTATACTTTTTGAAATAGTTGCCTATCATCAACTAATCTCCTTTATTTATAATATATTAGGAGTTTAGTTAACCATGAAAGGGTAAGGTCTCTAATTATAAGCAGGTAGCCTATAGACGGGACAGTAGAATGATGTGGTCAATCGTATCGAAATCACTGGATATGTCCAGCATAACTATTTGACAGCAATGTAGGGCAATAATACACCTATAGCAAGGGCACTAGGGCTCTTATACTTAAAGAGCTCTTTATATATAGTAAATGTATACATTTACTGGTGCGATTTTAATGGCGTACTGCGATATCCCGAGATATAGGTGGATCTATTAGTCATAAATTTCATTGATTTTACAAATTCATCAGAGTGAGAAATCTTTCCTTCGGAAAATCTTTATGACAGATATCACTATTTTATAATATTATATTTATATTAGTGCAAACAGGAAGTCAACCTTATTATTATTATATATATTTTATATTTCAACATATTTCTATTCCATTATATTTTAATAGATTTTATTAAATTATTTTATTTCTGTAAAAAAGTTAAATGAAAGTAATTATCTCGACAAGCAGCAATGCTTCTAAAATTACCCAGGTACTGATACCTATAGGTATATCTATAGATCTGATAATAGTAATATTTTAGGTATTATACCTATATATATATATATATATAATACTGACTTATGTAAATGTATTATAATGCACTATAGTGCAATATATTGCATTCAACTAATGTTATCCCATGATGTATTTAAGTACGTTATGAAGTTATATAATATAATTTAATAATAGTAGGTATAGTATTTGTATATTCTATTGACAAATATAAGTTCTCAAGTGCACTGAAATGAAATAGACGTAAGATGCTCGCGGCGCCCGCCACACCTTAATGTTATATTTGTTGTTGCTACTTCGCAGATCCCTCGTATTTAAATACCATGCTTATGCCTAACAATAGATAATACTCTACATATATATAATGGTAAGGATAATATAATGTATATATATATATATATATATATATATATTTAGAAATATATAGATAGATTGAGTAGGTATATATGTATATGTATATGTATACCTAAATATTATGTTATATATTATATATGTATATATATAAATACACACATATATATATATATATATATATATATATATATATATATTACATATATTAGATATAGATATATAGATATATTAGATATATTAAATATATATTTAGATATATTATATATTACCTATTCATATATGCAATATTTAATATACACGTAAACGTATCATCAATGTAAATAAAAGTTTTATTTACATCGATGATACGTATACGTATACTATAGTCAAGTATTTACTTAATAAGGCTACTAACTCAATAAATATAGTATATAATATATGTATATATATATATATATATATATATTTCATAATATCTACTTTTAGATCTATTGTTATCAGACATAATAATGCAGTATTAATACCCTAATAACATAGTACGCTAACACAGTGATTGTCTATTATCAATTGTACTTGTATGTTATATTAGACCCGTCCTATATATTGTTTTTTTAAACTAGACACATGTTTATCGACACGATTGTACCATCTATGATTCATTAAACTATAAATTAAAAACTGCCTACCAGTGACATCTAAGTAAGGGGTAATAAACAAACCTCGTACCGTCTATTAATAGCATACTATATCGCTGCTATGAGTCATTGTTATTGTCATATGTCAGAATGATTATTAGGTATACTATAGTATTACTAAAGATTTTCCTTGCTTCGCAATATCTTTGGTATTACTATTATTATTAGTAGTATATACTATTACTACTAGTAATACCAAATATTTTCCTTCGGAAAATCTTTGGTAATACTATAGTATTATTTAAACACCATCGATAATAACATATCCAATTATAGTAATTGTATTTATATCCTACCTAATGTATACGTATATATACGATTGTGTATGTTTGTGTACATGTATATGAATATATATATATATATATATATATATATATATTCTATACAAATCCGGACTAGATGTAAAAATTTTTATAACTATCGCTATATATTAGTAAACTTGTGAAGATAGTCAACTCTAGTCAAATCGATGCTTGTCTTAAATGACTCAATACTTTACGAAACGTTCAATTTATGTAATTAAAGTTATCTTCACGAACCTGTCGACAACATTAACCGTAACCCCTATGATAATCGTGCTTCAATTAATATCAAAAATATTCAATTCAATCTGAAATATAATGTATAACCCTCATTAATGTTAGTAATTCTAACATATGCATGTGAATCATCGTTTCTCTACAAAACTATTAACAAATGCAGGCATTTGAAAATACATCACACATGATTACTGGCTTAAGCCTACTAATTAGTATTATGTATCACCCAGACAACATAAATAGACTTATAATAACAGAATAATAGCATAATTGCAGTCTGTAGTATATAACACCCCACTATAACAATGCATACTGTAGTATATAACACCCCACTATAACAATGCATACTGTAGTATATAACACTCCACTATATCATTGCAGTCTGTATACAGACTATATACTAGAGTATATACAAATCCTCTATATCAATGCAGTATGTAGTATATACTATTCCACTATATCAATGTAGTATGTAGTTTGTAACATTCCTCTATATCAATGCAGTCTGTAGTATATAAAACTCCACTATATCACTTATTATTTTTGTCGGTGTATTATTATATTCAATGTATATTATTATTAAATTGTTATCGTATTACTATTATCTTATTATTATTTTCTTCCCGCATGAACGAAGTGATCTATTGTAGATGACCCTATTTTAGTTATAAACCAAAGTAGTAAACCAAATAGCATCATCCTCATTATTATTAATAGCCTCAAATGTTTTCATTGTGCTATTATGCTGCTATTATTTTGCCATTAAAAGTATATATGCTGATATTAATATGTAATGCTATTATCCTGATATTATGTTGCTATTATTATAATATATTATTATAATATATAATATATTATTATATTGTTATAGCAACATAATAGCAGCATAATATACTTTTAATGGCAACATAATAGCAGCATTATATCATTACAAATTATAATATCAGCATAATAGACTTTTAACAGCATAATAGCACAATTGTAAACACATTAATGTAAACATTTGAGGCTATTATATCTGCTATTACGCTGCTAATCTGAGGCTATTACTGTTAGCTGAGCATGAGAGGAAAACGAACAAATAAAAGTATTAGCCCAAAGAAGACAATACAAAAGATAAACTTTGTTTTGCTCAGAAACATACTACGACAATAAAGTATGTGTAGGGGGTCTTAAAGGTTGAAATTAAAGGTTCGCGGTATACCGCGGGGATTCCTATAGGAGGAAAACTAAGAAAGAGCTGGAAGATAACGTGAGCATGCTTGAACTCAAGCGAGTATTGACGAGTTAATGACAGCCATGCACGCCAGGTGGAGGCCGTGTTGCGATACCGTACAGTGTACGTAGGAGACCTACATGTTGCGATACCATTTGTTTAATAAACAATGGTTATGTACGTCGTACACTGCACGTCCTTCAATATATTACCTGCTGATCACATGTGTGTGTGTAAAGATATAAATAGAAGTGTGACGTAATCTACTAGCTCTATGCGTATACGGCATACTCCGTCCGTGCGACGCGAAATTATTAAAAAATATATAAACAACAAAAACCTGTGTTCACCTATTAACTACTTAACAAAGGACTGTTCGAATACGCATGTAATAAGTTGTGTATATTAGCAACTGTCGTATTGTATTTCAATTTTATTTCAGTTTTTTTTTACATTTTTATCGATTATTACTGTTATATATTATATAAATATAATAGCTTTATGTATTATAAATTTTTATTCGAGTATGTGGTTCGAAATAAAGAGTTTTATACAAGAAATTATCGATTACAAAATTATGTTTATTAATCAGTATATTTATATATCAATTTGTACAATCTGATACTTTTTATTATTTTGTTTAAATATGACATATGATCCAAACTTCGCAAAAATTGTATGTAGAACAAACATTATATATTACATTATTTATATTTTATAATTTTTGAGAACAAATAAAAAAAGCAAAAAAAGTAAATTTAAAAAATTATTCTAGGAAATTCCATAAATTTTGTATAGAATTAAAAAAAAAATGTGACCATTTGTTGTTATTTATATGTATTATTACTGGTGTATGTTATTATTAATAAATGATATATATAAGGTGCTAATATATACATTTAGTATATTGCTATTCACACCATGTTAACATTTCTATCTCTTCTATATAAAGTTTCTAGGCAATATCGGAGAAAGCCCAATAGGAATTTCAATTTTTATTCCGGATTTTTCTCTATAACGATTACATTTCCATATGTGCAACCACTGCTAATGAGTATGTGCATTCTTTAACAAAAAGTGCATTATAAAATCCGCCTTACGACGTCTGTACTATTAAAATAGGTCATACAATATTATTTAGAAGTGATCTTATATAATTGTGTATAAATAAATTATAGGCTCTCGTTAAAACCATGGATTCCTTACCATGAGAGCGGATTCGAACGGATATTAGATCCATATATGTTTAAGTGAAAACTTCATCTACGTACCTGGAATGGGATGACAGGAAATAACATACCAAATAACAGTAACAATAACAATATACATATATATATATATATATATACAATTAAAGATAATTATCCCCTACTATTATAATAATATTTATTTATTGAATCACACATATAATAATATCGGATACAAATGGACCCCTCAAGAAGTCATAGACTTGTACATGTTATAAATAACTGTGAGGAGCCCCGGACAATAGTAACATTAAAATACTATATTAAATTACTATATTTATATATATCCTTACGACGTCTGTACTATTAAAATAGGTCATACAATATTATTTAGAAGTGATCTTATATAATTGTGTATAAATAAATGATAGGCTCTCGTTAAAACCATGGATTCCTTAACATGAGAGCGGATTCGAAGGGATATTAGATCCATATATGTTTATAAGTGAAAACTTCATCTACGTACCTGGAATGGGATGACAGGAAATAACATACCAAATAACAGTAACAATAACAATATACATATATATATATATATATATATATATATATATATATATATATATATATATATATATATATATATATATAATTAAAGATAATTATCCCCTACTATTAAATTACTATATTTATTTAGTAGCCTACATTATATGTATAAGTTCCCACAGTATACTGTACATTTAGATACATGAAATCTCTAGGCATTAATAGTAAGTTAGTAACCATTATTCAACTATTATTTAATAATATACATATGGTAAAGATGGGTAATGTGGCCACTTTTAGATAATGTTGTATATATAAAGTTTAAACTTTATAAATATTAGTTCCAATTCGATACTTTTTTCAATATAAATACATCTTATGATATATAATAAAATAGAACTTCATAAGATTTTTCATTTTATCGTATCTAATTGAAATTATTAAGGTGGACAGGCATTAATACACTAGATGGCGTTACTTTATATCAAGTTTAATCCAATGATATCACATCAAGTATTATCTTAAATACACACGCAATTGTGATACATTAATACATTAATGCTTTTTAGAATTTTATAAATTAATAGTATGTATACCAATACTACCTATAATACCTATACCATTAAACTTACTTATCATGTTATTAATATGTAAAAATCGATTTCATCAGTAAATGACTGTCAACTGTAAATTAGTATGTCATAATACTATGGCGTTAAAATATATAGATAAAATAGTAATAGTATAGATAACTAATTTATATTATATGAATACTATATATATAACCATTTATAAAATCTATATACCATGTTATATACATATATTAAATATATTACACTAATATATATTAAAATCATGTCATATAGAAAAATAAATACATATTTATATAGGGGAAAGTCCCCGATTACCGACCCACTCCTAATACCGACCCCCTTTCGTATATCAGTAACTATAAGAGATATCAAAAAATAATATATACTAACTGTTAGTAATTTAATGATAAATATGAATAAGTATTTTGTTTTTAAAAATATTTAATCCTGAAATTGTTATTTGATAAAATGTAATATTCTGTTTTTACTTTTTAAATATTTGAATAATAACTTTTTTTAAATCATTGTAAATACTTTATTTTTTAAAAGAAAACTTAATACTGAGTATAATATTGTAGATCAATACAATGTTTATAACTATAGTATACTATAAAAATAATTTAATTTGAATAACTATTAACCAATATATCTTAATTATAGCAACACATATGATTTTCCCATTACCGACCCCCTAAATTACCCTAATACCGACCCCATGTGATTTATAATATACAATAAAAATAGATCCGTATTTTACTTTAAAATATGTCGTAAGTTGTTTGTGTATCATTGATATAGATTTACGATTCATGATTCCAGTTGATTATATACATACTGATTAATAACTAAATATTAAATAATAATATACACTATTTTAATATAATTACTATAAAGTTTAAATTTAAATGTAAATTTTAATTTTATATTACTATTAAAACATAAATTCAATACAACATAAATTGCGTGAATGTTATAATTAATTATATTTATGTATATCTACTATTTTTATTATATATTATAATACTACCATTATTTATATCACGATTATTTTAGGGGGTCGGTATTAGGTACATGTATCCGATTACCGACCCCCTACTGTTTATTCTTGTAAATATAATTATATCAAAAATTTAAAATAGCCACATTATTCACTGCCATAATATTACCCTAATTAAAAAATTTCAAATAAATATATTTAATATTAAATAATTTATTATAAATAATCATTTAGGGGTCGGTAATCGGAGACTTTCCCCTAATTACATAATATGAAGTAAAAAAAAAAGATAAAATATATTTTACAAATATGCCACTGAACAAGTATAAATGAAATAAATATGATTATAAATCACAGTTAAATTAAATACATAAAATAAAATTAATTAGAATTCTCAATTAAATGATAACTGAATTTATCATATATGACTTTATATATAAATTATGTATATATAACCTACAACCTATTACATATTAAATATATCCACTTATGTGCTTATTTTACTTATTTAACTGTTAGTATTACTTGATATATAGTACATATTATTTAGTACATGTTATGTAGTACATATTATGTACCTATATATTATTGTGCGAACAATTACAATGTAATTAATATAGTTAGTCATAGTAATACCAAAGATTTTGCGAAGCAAAGATATAACACTCCCTATGCATGCAACGTAATTTAGTAATAGCCCCAACCGCTGCTAGCAGTAGTATCGAAACCACTGAAATAGATTTAGGTTCGGCTCTGTTTGCATACAACAATGTTTTCATTGCTCTATTAAATTACATGCAATATAAATTAGCTTTTACTCACTAAATATATACTTATAGCATTTAAAACATACATATCATATTTGTTTGTTATATATTATTAATGAACACTTAGTTTTCATCATATAAATATTAATTTAAAGCATATTATTTAACATTTTAAAAGTGTATAGTTAAATACGAATTTACATTATAAACAACGCATAGTTCCTAAAAGTAACCCGCTATAGGTGGCACCAGGGTATTTTGTATACAAATTCGAATTACACGATTTCGCGTAAGTGTTATATCTTTCCTTCGGAAAATCTTTGGTAATACTACCTATATATAATATATTTGTTGATATAAACTCGGACCATTTATTAAACACATAAAGAAGATTCGGACCAACCTTATAAACTATATATGTATATTTCTAAAATATAATATGCTTTAATTTACTTTCACTGTATATAATTATATTTACATTTTTATTTAATTACATAATATATTTTATATACTTTATTATAATATAAAGTATAAATAATACCATATCGAACGTTTAACATGCATTTAATCACATTGTTATATGTTGATAACGCCTAATCTAATATACAGTACACTATTAGCCGCATATGGCCGCAAAAGACCGTATATATAAATCCCCTTAACTTTTAAAATTCACTTCTAATAATTTAAAATGACTTATAAATCTAATGATATATTTGACCTCTATAGATAGAACATATAAATACCTATAACCATAGTTATAGGACATATCTAGAAAACCTAAGATATATACACTATATATGATAATAACTAGAAAACTAATGAATCATATAATCTCTAGTTATGAACTTAACTTTACAATTACGATATAATACATATCATTATGTTTACTAAAATTTTTTACATAATTTTTTTTTATTAATAGATACACAAATTATTTGTACTTATTTGAAAACGCTTACCAATGCGCATATTTCATGTATACATTTTTTTGATTGGACTTATAGTTTATGAGTTACGACAACTGGCCACATTATCCATCTTTCCCCTACCTAGTTATATTTCTATATATAATACATACTCTCGTTGTTTTACTTGATAACCAATCCTCCTCCTCCTCCTCCTCCTCCTCCTCCTCCTCCTCCGACCAGTAATACTCTTCCGCCTCTCCTCCTTTAATCTACATCAGAATCATCCACCCTCTTATGAAACGCTCCTTCTACTTACGCAGATGATGAAAACAGTGATATCGAAGTTTTACCAACTAGTGAAACTCCTAATATTGGCCTTATTGGTCGGAGTGCTGTTCAACGTAACCAAGAGCATTCTGTTTCCGGTTCCTCCGATCAAGATAATTCGTTCGGACGACCAATCGGAGTTCGCCCAACCCCTCTCCCTCTCTTCCGACTCCAGCTCGGAGAACGGTAAGACTTGGTATACCCTTCTGACTATCGAGGAACGGGGTCTAACCGGAAACGGGGCCGAAATGGTGGCGGATACAAAGGTGGCTGCAAAAAGAGGCAAAGAGGCGGTAAATCGAGGTACAGTGGCGAAACCCGACAGTGTTCAAGATACATGTAGCGATCAGCTGTTGGGCAAGCCGGGCACTGTCTTTGCGGCCAAATGTGGCCACGAATGCGACCTGCTGACCTGTAAGAATCTACTGGCCGATAGAACTGCGGGGTCAGAGTTCAACAACAAGTTAACAGAACAGGTTATTATGTAACACGATCAAGTATCCTCTATGTTATGCATTCGTAGTTGTCATTTTAGATGCGTACTTGTAATATATATATATATATATATCAGTTTCTTTAAATACATGTGTATGCAATGCATACTATGCATACATGTAGTGCTATCTGAAATATCAATATAGGTCAATGATATATTATGTATTAGTTTAATAACTTGATATATAAAATATACTATCATATATATATATATACATGTATATATATATATAGTTTTATTTTAAAATATTATCCGTAATATTATGATTGCCGTACTATTATTGATATATCTAATAGTATACGAGTAATAACACTATTTATAAACTGTGACTCATAAGGTAAAATGGTTCACAAAAGAATACAAAACTATACTGAGAACCGACTATTCCCTGTCTAAACTATCTTGTGACGTACTAAAGAAGCGATTCGGATACAGTAGAGATGTAACAACAAAGGAAGAATTGGAATTTCCGTTGGCATTTAATTTGATTGTCCATAAAGATTCGGATCAGGTTTACATTTTATTATTTTCTAGTTATCATAGTAAGTTTACAATATATTCATGATTTCTTATATTTATATCTATATATATATATATATATATATACCCAAAAAACCAGAATAGGTATATTAGGTTTCTATTGGTTGTAATTGGTTGTACAAATAGGTGTAACATAGTGTAAATACACCATTTATATTTTTTATCACCATTTATATGAAAACTATAGTTTTCATTTTCTCATAATGCACCCATATTTACAACGGTATAAAACGCTATTTGCATATCATTTTTACACCCCCTTTGTTTTATTGGGTATATATATATTACCAGTACTTATAACACTAGAACTATCACTACCTCACAGGTAAATCGTCTCTTGTCCGTTATATACCGGCCACATAACTCATACTGCATCCACGTTGACCGGAAGTCATCGGACGACATGAAGTCGGCCATAGTACAGTTGTCCAGCTGCCTGAAGAACGTATTCATTGCTAGCACTCTGGAGACCGTCACATACGCTGGCTTCTCCCGGCTACAGGCGGATATCAACTGTATGAAGGATCAAGTGAAACGGGAGACAAAGTTAGTGATATTCTATTGTTATTGAGTCATTATTGTATCACATACAGTATACTAATATTTGTTGTATATCGTTATACAATATTATGAAAAATATCACATATATTTAATTAAAAAAATATGTATATATTTAAATATATCTGTATTATATTTCAAATTTTTAATAAACCCAATGGTAAATATCTAGCAGTAACTACAAAGCAATACTATACCCCACTATTGATACACGTAAACTTATATGGCATTAGTCATGCTTACCACATATATACTATAATCAATGTAGCACCAGTAGAACTATAGTTATATATATATATATATATATATATATATATATATATATATATAGTTTTACGGTGAACGATGCTCTCTGAATGTTCCCCTAAACCCAGTACACAGTTAGAAAAATATGGTACTAGAGGGTGTTTGAAAAGGATACAGTCGTTGTCCCCCAGATGCCACATATATGTGGCTTTTTGAGAATGACCTACGGGACCATAGCTTTGTTCCATTTGAAAACGAGCTCATGTACCATTTGAAAAGGGCTAATGTACCATTTGAAAACGAGCTAATGTACCATTTGAAAACGAGCTCATGTACCATTTGAAAACGAGCTCATGTACCATTTGAAAAGGGCTAATGTACCATTTGAAAACGAGCTCATGTACCATTTGAAAACGAGCTCGTGTACCATTTGAAAACGAGCTCGTGTACCATTTGAAAACGAGCTCATGTACCATTTGAAAACGAGCTCATGTACCATTTGAAAACGAGATATTGTACCATTTGAAAACGAGCTATTGTACCATTTGAAAACGAGCTATTGTACCATTTGAAAACGAGCTCATGTACCATTTGAAAACGAGCTCATGTACCATTTGAAAACGAGCTCATGTACCATTTGAAAACGATCTATTGTACCATTTGAAAACGAGCTAATGTACCATTTGAAAAAAGCTAATGTACCATTTGAAAACAAACTAAAGTACCATCTGGATAAAGGCTAATGTACCATTTGAAAACTAACTAAAGTACCATCTGAACAAGGGTTAATGTAACATCTGAACTAGGGTTAATGTTCCATTTTAAAATGAGCTAATATACCTACAAAAATAAGCAAGTGCAGCATTAGAAAATAGTTTATTATAATATTTTATATCTGGAACCAGTTACAATATTTAATATATACTATATAAACAATAATATATAATAGTAATATATATGTATATAATTAAATAATTAGATAAAGAATGAAATAAGATATATTAATTTTTATATATATTTTTTTTATTATATTTAACAATTTTGTAGTTTTAAATTCTATACAAATTAAATTATTTATAAAATACATGTATTATAAATATTAAATGGGTATTTAATGTTAAACAATTGGTATATGATAAAATATACATTAAAGGCATTAAATAAATCATTATTTATATAAATGATTTGATTCTCACATATTATTGTGCACTGTCCATCTCTCCAAAATATCATTGGAGCTTTAGTAATACCCTGTGTAAAAGAAATATTTATTAATATATATATATAAAAAATCTCTAATTATATGTTCTAGATAATAAACAAATATTGAAAATATAACATATAATACAGTAGAAAATATAAGCCTAAGCCTATAGAATTTTATTTAAATATATAATTAATAAAATAGTATATATTCTAAATATATTTTCTATATAAGAAACAAGTATTGCTTTATGCCAAAGATATTACGAATAAATCTTTAAAACGAACAACTCTTGCTCAGATACAATTAGAATTAGTAATTATTAACTAAGAAAAAATGTAAAGCTTAGTAATGCAGAATCAGGAATAGCTACAATTAATAAATACTATATATCATATTAATCAAGAACCGAGCAAAGCCGGTTAGGGTACAGCTAGTATATTATAATGCATTACTAAAAGGAATTTAATTATCTAATATCTAACTTCATTAAATTTATAAAAAAATAGCGAGATATGAATCTAAAGTTTCTAAACATAATGTTTAGTATATGATGTAAATATGAGGAGTATATTTATATAAAGAATAGATGTCACATTACAGACTTACAGACACACACACACACACACACACACACACACACACACACACTATAATAGAAAATAATTAAAATTCAATAAAAATACAATTTCATAGAAATTGATTCAATAAAAAATATTTTATTACAATTCTATAGAATAAAATTATATAAAAAAATAATACAATAGAAAATATTAAAAAATTATATAAAAAATAAGGTATTTTTATGATTTTGATATCCCTGTTTTTATATATTAAATTAATATAATTCATTCTTGTGTATACAATACATTAATAATAAACTATATTTTTATCAATTTGTATAATAAACTATACTTTTATTAATCATTTTTAAAATTAAAAGGATAGAATGATTTTATATCTTTAAATTGTTTATGAAAAACACCAAAAACCACAAAAACCTCAGTAAAACCCAAAAACCACAGCAACATATTTTGGATTTTTGGGGTTTTTGCCATCCCTGCACACATTTAATACATTATTTTAATAATAATTAATTATATTTTAAAGTAAAATAATTTGTGAAAAACAAATGAAATGAGAACACCCCTTAATAATAATAATTATAGACATTAATTGAATATTAACATTATATTTATCTGAAATTGTGATATATATAATATAATAATTAATAATATTAAAAATATCTTTCTATTTTCCTATGCATGTATATGTTATGAATATATTACAAAAAAAATTAGATCAATTGAATGTATAGAATATCAGTTCTATTTTGTTTAGTGGACCTATGTTTTTCCTATCTATTTATACACGAAATTGGCAAATTGCGTGTTATGAGCGGGATCCCCTTAAGTATATATATATATATATAAATGATAATTATCTCATAAATCGTTAAAAAAAATGTTATATAATTATTAAAACCTTTTTATGTTGGAAATTATTATACATAATGTTTAGTATATGATGTAAATATGAGGAGTATATTTATATAAAGAATAGATAAGTCATATTACAGTCACACAGTTGCTCTCTGAACGACATTTAATACATTATTTTAATAATAATTAAGTATATTTTAAAGTAAAATAATTTGTGAAAAACAAATGAAATAAGCACACCCCTTAATAATAATAATTATAGACATTAATTGAATATTAACATTATATTTATCTGAAATCGTGTTATCCTCTTCATCTGACATTTCGATGTGATTCTGAGTATCTTGTATCTGTATAACATAATTAAGATAATAATTTAACATTATATTTATATATATATATTTGTTGATAATAAAGAGTATAAAATATATTGTTATCTAGAATTCCTAGGAGTATTAGGTATATATATATAAATGATAATTATCTCAAAAAATGTTATATAATTATTAAAACCATTTTATGTTGGTAATTATTATACATAATGTTTATTATATGATGTAAATATAAGGAGTATGTTTATATAAAAAATAGATAAGTCACATTACAATCACACACATTCAGGGTTGGACGAGATTGGGTTTTTGGGTTTTTGGGTTTTAGGGTTTAAACCTATTGATATTTTTTGTGGTTTTTGTGGTTTTTCGATTTTTTATATTAATAAATTATACATTTAATAATTGTAATTCTAATAGATAATATATATTACATTATGTAATTAATTCTAGATTGTAAGAAAATATATAAATAATGTTATACAATTTATATAATATTAAAATATGAATATCATAAATAGTATTACCTCCTTTGTATTACTATTAAAAATCAAATTCTATAGAATAAATATTATATTTTTCATGACATTTTAAGTTAAGTTTGACTGGTTAAGACCCTATAGGGTCTTAAATGAAATTTACTCTGGAAAATGTAGATGATATTTAGATAGGGGAAAGTAACCGAATACGGACACTCTCGGTATCTCAGAAACCATAAATCCTACAAAAAAATTGTAATGAATAAAATATTCATAATTATAAAAATAGTCTAAAAAAGTATTTTTTATTTTTGAATTATTCAAAATATTGCTAATATATCCAATAAACTGATTTTTTTATTACGTTTTTAAATTTATGAAAACAAATTTCAACTTAAAACCTTCTCAAGATTATACAAATGTATCGATATATATTGTAACTCTATATTATTAAAAAATAAAGCATTATACAAATTGTATTTTTAATTTCTATATTTGTTATCAAATATTCATTAAGTTATAAGCATATATCTAGAGGTCATATAAGTTCCTAATACGGACACTCTAAATGTCTTAATACGGACACCCTATAACCAATCAGCGCGCAGCGTATGAACAATTCTGATTTTCATTAAAATCGTGTGCGTTATAATATTAATACCACTAATAAAGATAATTCTAAAATTTTTATTATTTAGATACTTAAATTGTATTATTAATTAAAAAATAATACAAATAAATAAATTATTAACTAATTAAATTACAATATATTTTTCATAAAATTAATTATAAATAACGTAATTGTAATTTGTCTGATTGATTCATCATAATATATAGTTTATCTAGTCGTATATAGGGCGTCCGACGGACGCCGTCCGTATTATAACACACTGGTGTCCGACGGACAGTGTCCGTATTCGGACTTGGGTACCGAATACGGACACCCCGTTATCTATGGAATTAAAAGATTAAATAACAT
Source organism: Osedax fenrisi (assembly GCA_964019155.1). Classification (NCBI taxonomy): domain Eukaryota; kingdom Metazoa; phylum Annelida; class Polychaeta; order Sabellida; family Siboglinidae; genus Osedax; species Osedax fenrisi. The sequence continues at coordinate 99,663,237 of OZ025241.1, read as the reverse complement.
TTTAAAATAACAATAATATATGTAATCATATAATATTAATATATTGTAATTTTTGAATAAAAATAATGAGTCATAAAATGTTAAGACCATTTATTGTTAAAGTGTCTGTATTAGGTTAATTTCCCATATACTATATCTCTAATATATATGGATACGGGGTCCCAATCCCTTGTATACAAAGGATACTATAGTGTCGTTGGTATAGGTATAGTTAGTAATTATTATATATATATATATATATATATATATATATATATATATATATATATGAACACATTTATATCTATTCATATATTTTATTCCCTTATCCCTAACCAAACCACTATTATCAGGGGTAAATCTTTTTTTAAGTTGTTTATTTAATTATTTTAATTGGTGAAATATTATAAGCAAAACAAAATTTGTTCCTGGAAAATGTTTGGTATATGTAGAGATAGTGTTGCCGGCTAATCCTACTTGATCTCTCATCTGCTTTTGATACCCTGGACCATAACATATTAATCTCGCGACTTACTTTAATGGGTATATCTGGCTTAGAATTTAAAATGGTTTACTTCATATCTCACTAACAGAAATATCTCTATTATGATTGACAAATCTTACTCGCCTCTTTCTCCTCTTAACCACGGTATTCCCCAAGGATCTGTTCTAGGTCCATCCCTCTTTTATATTTATATCCGCCCTATTGCTGATCTAATTAAGAAATTTCCAAATATTCACTACCATATTTTTGCTGATGATATTCAACTGTTTACCTTTTTCCCTATAAATTATCATAATACTATTAACTCTGAATTAATCGAGTGTGCTAACTCCATAAGATTATGGCTCCTCTCCAATAAACTACTAATTAATTCCTCTAAGACTACTGTACTTAACATATCTACTTCTGAAACTTCCTTTCCAAACTTTATTCTAAATAACATGATTATTTCTCCTTCTCATTCCTCCAAAAATCTAGGATTAGTATTTGATGACAAATTATCATTTAAGAATCACATATCATCCATTACAAAATCCTCCAACTTTCATCTCTTCAGAATTAAAAAAATACGGAGATCACTTTCCAGAAACCTTACTAAAACTCTAATTAATTCTCTTGTACTTTCCCGAATTGACTACTGTTCTTCCCTACTGAATTTACTTCCTGCTAAAGCTACTGCTCCACTTAATCGGATTATCCGTTCCTCAATACGTACTACTTACTGTTTAACTCGACTGGATCACTCTACTACTACATCTCATCAATCATCTCGTATGTGGCTACCATTCTCGCTCAGGTGTAAATTACGTATACTATATATAATCCATAAATCAATATATTCTTTCACCCCTAGCTATATCTCTGATCTAATCAAAAAACGTACTATAATATCTTCTCTTCGTTACCAAAATGCTCCTCTACTTATCTCCCAGAACTCTAGTAAAACTTCCCTAAATTCTATAGCTTTTAAAAATTCCGGTCCAACCCTATGGAATTCCCTCCCTCCTATAGGATATCCTATATGGTATACCATTCGTTCTATTAGATCCCACAAAATATTTATAAATCTTACTTCTTCTTTTCTCTCTACCCATAATCATTAAATCATCCAACTTATTATGTGTGTCCGTGTTACATTAAATGAATGTCATTATTAAATTGTTATTGTATTATTATTACCTTATTATTATATAACACTATATATATAGTATACTATATCAATGCAGTCTGTAGTATATAAAACTACACCATATCAATGCAGACTGTAGTATATATTAGTCCTTTATATTATGTTGTATTGTTGTCCGTGGTATATTGAATGTATATTATTATTAAATTATTATCGTATTAATATTATTTTATTATTATTTTCTTCCCGCACGAGCGAAGGGGTATACACAACCCTATTTTAGTGCTAATAAACTCAATATCATCAGCATCATCATCATAGGCAAATGTTGAAAAAAAATCTATATTAGATTCTGATAAAATATTTAGATAATTTATATACTAGACACTGCGACTGATATATTTTGAAACTTTATAATAGATACTGATACCGATACATGTATATAGGTACAAGTATATACAAATACTTTTGTTATTAAATAAATTATAAATATATTCATATTTATATTATAAAATTAATTATTAGGAATTTATGATAGTATGAATTCATTTAAATAACATATTTAACAAATATAATAACAAATTATAACCATATTAATATAAAATATACCAATTAAATAAACGATAAATATAAAATATAAACGATTAATATAATACAAATTAAAATAAATGATAATTATATTTCAAAATTACCAGATTGCTAAAATTAAATTAGTCAAACGACCATTTTTAGGTTTATTAATTTGTCCAGAATATGACAAAATCCTCTTCCCTGGTAAAGAATATGGCATTAAATCATTATTATTAATTTGTTTCATGCAGTTATTATTAGATTTTAGTAGGTAATAAATCAAGTGGAGTATCTTTATAAATATTTTCATTATTTTCAAATTGATAAAATATGTTTTCATTATCAATATCTTCATCTTTATCAACAACTTTATCTTCATTGACTTTATGAGTATCTATAAAAGTAATGATTTACTTAGCAACTCTTTAACTTATAAATGAATATGTTCATTATTAAATTTTTGTAATTTTTATCTATTTCAATTTAAAATATGGATGGATAGGATGTTAACCTAGATGTTGAAATTATTGCAAAATAAGCATATTCTAATTTAATATTGAATAAAATCTCTTTTGGAGACTATCAGCAATAACTTTTAACAAAGGTATAGGATTTTACGTAATTCTAGACTAGTATTATTGTAAAGTTTTTCTAAAGACATTTCTAGCCAATAATGTTAGTAGTGGGAAATTCCCTACAACATTATAATAGACACCGAATTCACCTTGAGGTTTATCTAAAGCTACGGCAATGGGTTCAAAGCACATTAAATATTCTTCCAAAAATAATATATCATTTACATTAAATAGAAGTCATTAGTCGAAAAAAAAATATTATTAGTATTATTATGTGTACAAAATTATCATTATTATTATTTGATATTATATATTAAATATAAATATATGAAACATTTATATTATATTAAACAGTTATAGTAAAATATTAAAATTACACAAAATAATATTTTATATAAATATAGTTTTTAACTAGGATTTTAATTCTTAAAAATAAAGCACCAATTAATCATCTATTAATGATATATGCAATATATATATATATATATATATATATATATATATATATATACACTATGGTGTATTTCTATCAATATGCATGTATTCAATAGAGTATACATAATTATTTGTATATATACACTAATTATTATTATAGATTATTTTAACTTATATATAATATTATATATATATATATAGATTGAACCTATAGGTTTATATATATAATATTAATTACAATATTCTATATTAATTCTAAATAATTGTTGGGTATATGTGTATTAATAATATTATATATAATAATTCGTATTATTAATCCAATAAATTTTATATTTATATAAAAATAGAATCTTGTATCATAATATTGTTTACCATTAATTCAATTTAATTTATTAATTTATTATAATATATACCTATATTAGATACAATGTTAGCTATAATATATTATAGCTATAGATATAATATATCTATAGATACATATATAGATACTTTAATAATTTCTATAATATATAGTGATATATTAGATATTAGATAATAAAGTATCCGCGATACAACCCACCTCTTGTTATAGGTCAATATTATTATTTAATCATTAATTTTATTGTATTATCTATAAATAGAAATTAATGTTATTGTCGTCTGCGAGTTTAAATTATAAATAACCAATAAGCTAAAAAATAGATGGCGCTACCTGATCAACATAGCGGGTCAATCTTTCCCTCTGAAGACTAACCTGGAGCTGGTACAGATACTGAAGACCTACAACGGCCACAATGATATTGAGGGATTATATGGTCGGAACATCAATTCTAGATACGAGAATGAATACAAGGAAGTTCCAGGGTTATTATCCCTCGAATTACTTACCATATCGAATTATCGAGTGCAAATAAAATAAAATAACTAAGTAAAAAACAATCTACAGTAATTGTAACAATTATTTAGTGTCTGGTAACATTTATATCTATCTATAGATATATATATATTTATCTAGTACAATATAATTGGATGAAAAAATCAATATATATATTCCCTATAGGGAAATATATAGGGAAAATAACCGCTTACGGACAGAGCCCGAATACGGACATTCTCTGTATCTCAGAAACCATAATTCTTACAACCAAAATGAGTAATGAATAATTATATAAATATTCTAAATAAGTATTTTTTATTTTTTATTATTTAAAATATTGCTGATATATCAGTAAACTGATTTTGTTATTACGTTTTTAAATTTATGAAATAAAAATTAAAATTAAAACCTTCTCAATCATATAAAAATATATTATAAAATATATCAATATATTATTAATAACTAGAGAATTCTAAACATTATATGCATAATTTCTATTTTTTGTATTAAATATAAATTAAGTTATAAGCATACATCTAGAGGTCATATAAATCTCTAATACTATTAATTAATGTCTTAATTTGAACACAATATATATATATATATATATATATATATATATATATATGGAGCGTAGATAACGGGGTGTCCGTATTCGGTACCCATGTTCGAATATGAATTACATTATTCTAATTAATATAATTAGAATAATAAGTAATTATTAATAATTAATTTATTAATTTTTATTTATTAATAATTTCAAATAAAGTATTAAAATATTAACCATGAAACATATACTTATGTTATTAATTTTATAATGCATGTGATTTTTTACGAATATTACAATAGTTCACACGCTACGCTAATGTAGTACATTAATTTACTTTTAATTTAGCTGATTGGTTCATCAATAATATATAGTATATTGTGTGGTATATACGGTGTCCGTATTATAATATAGGGTGTCCGTATTCGAACATGGGTACCGAATACGGACACCCCGTTATCTATTGGATAACAATATTAAATAAAATGTTAAAATCACAATAATATCTATAATCATATAATATAAATATATTGTAATTTTTGAATACAAATATTGAGTAATAAAATGTTAATAATATGTATTGTTAAAATGTTCGTATTAGGTTACTTTTCCCTAATGGTATTGGTAATTTTTATTAATATAATTATAATAATATAATAATATTATAGGTATAACAAATATACAGTTTCACTAATGTAAATTATGGCATAATCTTAAGCTATTTAATTATATATTTATGACCTATATATATATATATATATATATATATATATATATATATATATACATAATTTAATTAGATATTTAAGGTATACATTAATATATGTTATATAAATAATTAATTAAAGTTAACTACATTATATATCGTTAATAATAGAAATACCCGAATTGCTTTATTATCTTATAGCGGATGTAATACTGATAACAATAACTACACAATAACCTCATAACCTAAAAATATCGATCGCCTATAGGCTATAGTAGGGTATACTATAATATACTAGGGTATATATAGCGCTTATAACCATGACTCACCCGACAGCAAATACAAACCGGTTGAAACCGGAAACAAGAACCCTCCCGCCCCGCACAACCTGAACATACTCCGAGGTAGTGCCTACTGTACATTCAGTAAGCCGTTTGTGAAGTGGTTGCTGACCGATAAGGTGGCCATAGATCTACTAGTGTGGTCAAGGACCACCTACAGTCCGGACGAACACTATTGGGCGACGCTAAACCACGCCTACGTGAACCCTGACCTCCACGCTCCTGGAGCCTATCTAGGTTAGTTTATTATCACTATATCTTTGTCCTTGTATTTACCCATCGTATACGTAACCATCGTAACAATAGTTACTATTATTTGTTATCTCTACCATTAGAGCAGTACGCTGTCTGATATTACAACTTAACATGAGAGAGCGTATATCACTTGATGATATATCTCTTGATAATGTCCATCTTAATATTTGTTCTTGATATTATCTCTCTTTATAATCTTTTTTGATATTACCTCTCTATTCATAATATACCACTTGATAATGTATCTCTTGATACTATTATTCTGTATATTTAATTTCAATAGATGCGAAAACTTATATTTTCATTAAACATAAGTAGCTTATAAATTTAAGTAGCGATAGTTGATGAACAGTAAGTAATTGGAAGTAGGCGCATTCATCTCTATAATAGATGTATAACTTAATAAATAAATGTATAAAGGTTGTATTTTATTAATTCAAACAAATATTATTTATTATATTTTTATCAAATTTTAAACTATTATTTGTCATACAAATATATATTCCTCTTATTTCTCAAAAAAAAATTAATTAATTTTGATACTGTTCATAATTAATTTGTATTATGTTTTATATTAAATATAATATTAATCTGTATACAGATATATTATAATACTATTTGTTTGTAAATGAAAAACATCAATAGAATTATAAAATTAAAATATTATATGTAATATATTATATATATATATATATTGTATAAACCAGTATATTTATAAAATATATTCTATAAATTCATATTATTACATTTAATAAAATTAATTTAATCAAATTATTCATTGAAACTATCATAATAGACACATTTAGATTTATTAAACATATATTTGTAATGAAACTATTAACATATTTAGGTATTTATATCATATGATATGAACATTATTTAACATAGATAATAACCCTATTTAATTAAATATACCCATTTAATCATCATCAATTAATCGATCTTATTATATTTACTATTAACAAATACATTAATCAAACTATTCACAATATATATATATTTAATAGTTAGCAAAGGACTCGGATTAGATTCCGATCTAGATTCCGTTATCAACATAATATTATGTTAAGGGGATATCGTCATGGATACATTCGTTAAAATCTGAAAAATAAATAAATGTTATTGTTTATTATTGATTAATGATGTTATTTTGTAACTGTGAAAAAATTATATTTGAAATCAGTTTAGAAATAGCATAACATCATATTTTATAGACTGCCTTTTTAAAATAAATTATTTTTTTTGAAATCTACATTCAAAACTAATATAAATTGTTATATAATAAAATCACAAATTCAAAATTTTAAAACTGGATTTTTTACATTTATTTGATTTATAAAATAAATTATTTATTTTGAAATCTACATTCCTATAGGAATATAGGTTATAACCGCTGCTTTAATATAAATTGTTATATAATGTTTTATATCTAATATATAAATTATATAAATATAAAATTACATATAGATAAGAAAACATATATATTACTTTATAATACTGATTTTATATTAGCTGAATACATCTTTTTATTACACTAAACATAATAAAAAAATAACATTTATATAGGTACTTTAGTATTAATTATATTATACAATTACTATATAACATATAACATATATAAATGTTATAAAAATAACATTTATATATTGATAAGAAAATATAAAACTATTACTTTATAATATTGATGTTGTATTAGGTAATTGTATAATTTTATTATTTTATAATGTATTTGAATTTTATTGAATTTATTTATTGTTGACTTTCAAATACGTTTTACTGAGAATATATTGTATTGCTGTGTTTGCGTATATACATGAATGTTTAGGTAAAAGTACTGAAGCGATCCACCTAATTTCATTTACTATAAAAAATAGTATATGTATGCATAAATCCAGAGAGACAATATTACAAAATATAATTAATTGTATTGGATTTTTTAAAACTGGTGAAAAAATAAAATAAAATAAAAGTATGTCTATTATTATATGTAAAATAGATATTTTTTAATTAAGTTGTCTCTAGGATTATAGATATAAATGTCCTTTTTATATAAAAAAATAATATTTTTGAAAATTCAATAATTTCGAATCACTCAATAAACGGAGGTAATGCGTTTCCTATCTCTATTCACGCGAATTCAACAAAATGGCCGTCCCATTGTGATATCCCCTTAATGTGACTCACATAATCGCAGGCATTCCTAGCGGGAAGGAATGGGTTTCTGTATACGCGAGTTGGTCCCCGCTGGATCCATGTCACGGGTCCTGGAGGCATGATGCTTGTGTCTTTGCTAGCGAGGATATCCTCTATCTTACCAAGAAAAGAAAAGAGTTGTTTGCTAATAAATTCCAAGCCGGTTTGTATTGAAATCTATAACTTGTTTCACCTTATTACCAAAGCCCAAAAGGGTTTTGCTATTACCGTGTATGTAACTCTCATAATAGACGTATGTATAACGTATATTCAAGTTCAAAGAGAAATATTCATTTATAACTTGTATTCATTTTCAATCTTTTACTCTACATATCATATAACAATTGAATAAATATTAAACAAATCATATGTATTATATACAATATATATATATATATATATATATATATATATATATATATATATAAATAAAATGATATAGTGTATATGCATGAATGTAAATATATATGTATTATATACATAGAGCTAGAGATAAATTTCTCTCTATAGAGCTATAGCTCTATGATTATATACCACCAGCATATATGTATATACTATAGTGAGTAATAACTGATGTATATAAATTGAACATAAGTATGTTTGTAGATAAATATCCGATTGCATTCGATTGTCTAGAGGCATGGATACGATGGAAAGAACAATGTCGACCTTCTCATGACCTTACCTATTACAAGTCAATGAAGATTTCTTCAGCCCTGTGATCATAACTACCGTCATCCACTCAATCAATTTATATTGTTATTTGTATTATTATGTTGATATTTAAGAAGAACATAAGCAACATATTTGTTCTCTTATATATAATTATAATGTTGCCATATTTATTAATTGTAATTAATTTATTTATATGTATGTAATTTATTTATATGTCATATAAGTCAGATATATATATATATATATGAAATATTTTTATAATTATGTATTGATATTATTTATTTATTAAAATTGTATTATTTATTATGATTAATTTATTTATATGTATGTAATTTATTTATATGTCATATAAGTCAAATATATATATATATATATATATATATATATATGAAATATTTTTATAATTATGTATTGATATTATTTATTTATTAAAATTGTATTATTTATTATTATTATCAGCATCAAATTATACATTATTAAAACATAATTATTTTGTATTTTGTCAATATCATTTTTTTTATATATTTTAATCTTTATATTGATTTTATAAGATAATATTATATTAGGAAATTGGTACGATTGTATTAAAAAGAGTATATCTTAAATGATAAAATAAAGAATGTTCATGATTATTTTAAAATGTGTCCATACAAATGAAATTTATGAATTTTATTATAATTAAAATGTAATAAGAAATAATGTACCTGGGTGATATAAACTATAGGTAAGTCTATTAATGTGTATATCAGGAATTATAATAATGATTATATTTATTAATGCAGAAATTTGTGCAAATTTGCAAATTAAAACACTGATATCATTAATAATATTATTAATATTATATTAGTTGTTAAAATAGATCTGAAATATGTTGGTATAACAAATTCCCATGTATAATAATGATTATAATAATATTCATTAAATAACAGAATAATAAATTGTATCATAAATTATAATAGTAGGGGAGAGTCCCCGATTACCGACCCCTAAATGATTATTTGTAATAACTTATTCAATATTAAATATATTTAATTGAAATTTTGTAATTAGGGTAATATTATGGCAATGAATAAAGTGGCTATTTTAAATTTTTGATATAATTATATTTACAAGAATAAACAGGGGGGTCGGTAATCGGATACATGTGCCTAATACCGACCCTCTTCCCCTATTACCGACCCTCTAACATAATCGTAGTATAAATAATTGTAGTATTATAATATCCAATAAAAATAGTAGATATACATAAATATAATTAATTATAACTTGTCGTAATTTATTTTTTAATAGTAATATTAAATTTAAATTTAAACTTTATAGTAATTATATTAAAATAGTGTATATTATTATTTAATATTTATTTATTAATGAGTATGTATATAATCAACTGGAATTATGAATCCTAAATCTATATAAATGATACATAAACAACTTACGACATATTTTAAAGTAAAATACGAATCTATTTTGATTGGATATTATAAATCACATGGGGTCGGTATTAGGGTAATTTAGGGGGTCGGTAATAGGAAAATAATATGGGTTGCTATAATTAAGATATATTGGTTAATAGTTATTAAAATTCAATTATTTTTATAATAGTTATAAACATTTTATTGTTCTACAATATTATGTACAAAACCAAGTTTTCTTTTAATTAATAAAGTATTTAGAATGATTTAAAAAAAGTTATTATTCAAATATTTAAAAAGTAAAAACATAATATTACATTTTATCAAATAACAATTGTAGGATTAAATATTTTTTTAAACAAAATAAGTTTTCATATTTATCATTAAATTACTAACAGTTCATGTATATATTATTTTTTGATATCTCTTATAGTTACTGAGATACGAGAGGGGGTCGGTATTAGGAGGGGGTCGGTAATTACCGACTAATCGGGGACTTTCCCCTATAACTTAATTAAATATATCAAAATTGTATTTATAAGTATTAATTAGATATATAGTATATACTATATACATATATGCAAATTATATATAATAACTATTTTAAAATTTAATTTAGTTTTTTAACTCTGAGATAGTAGGGGTATCGATAACTTGTATTACCATTTATGAAGTAATTATTGATATTATATATAATATAGGATATATCTGTTGTTTCTAATTGTAATCTTAATAATATAGCTTACTTTTATTTTATTACCGAGCTTATTGATTTATACCTTATACCGTGTATACACTAACCATGGTACATGCAGGTCGAGCTTTCTCGGCATTTCATAACACGTTTCATCCATTCCTCCCTATCGCTCATCGCTATCGAAATGTCCTCATCAGTGCACACATTATGTCATATCTTAGTTGGTATAGTTATATAAGTAGGTATTCGCCTATAGGTCATACTCCATAGCGTCGTCCGTGTAGTGAATTCAAAAGTACTACTTAGCTTATATTTAAATATAGATAATCGTTCAGCAGTAATAGGAGAACCTCAGTCGATCGCCCTCGGGCGTTGTATATACATAGATAATATGGAGTTGTACGGCAACATTCATAGCATAACAGATGTCTGTTATGCTATGAATATTGCCGTACAACTCCATATTATCTATAGATAATGTATACATCAGTGGTTCCCAACCTTTTATCACCATATATATATATATAACAACCATAAGGTTAATATGCTTATAAAAGAATTTATGTTATTTTATATTATTTTTTATAAATTGGCCATGACCCACAAAAAAAAATAAAATGACCAACGTTTGGGTCATGACCATAGGTTGGGAACCACTAATCTAGAGGATATATCCGTACTTGTTAAACGCATGTATATGCCCGATAAACGTGTTGCTCTATTTTTGATGTTAGCGTCCAATAATAGAGCCATATACAAGAATAGTCACAACTGTATGCCTAACTATACAGAAGTTTCTTTTGAGTTTACTTGGCAGGTTAGATTTCCAGATTATGTTCACGGCTGCCAACGTACTTCCGATTCTTACATCATGTTGAGTTGAATCAATATAACCACCTATATACTTGAATTATTCTAGCCATATAGGATTTTCATGTTTGTATTGATTTAAACACATGTATTCCCTTTTGTCTGAGTTTATATGTATACATAAACTATAGTTTATATCCTGAACCGATATATTTAGCCTAGTCTTCAATTTGGTGTAGTAGTAGGGGAAAGTAACCGAATACGGACACTCTCGGTATCTCAGAAACCATAAATCCTACAAAAATAAGTAATGAATAAAACATTCATAATTATATAAATAGTCTAAATAAGTATTTTAAAATTTTTTAATTATTCAAAATAGAGCTGCTATATCAAATAAACTGAATTTGTATTACGTTTTTAAATTTATGAAAAAAAAATGTCAACTTAAAACCTTCTCAAGAATATACAAATGTATCGATATAAAATATAAAAATATAGTATTACAAAATAAACCATTCTAAAAATGATATATACAATTTCTATATTTGTTATCAAATATTCATTAAGTTATAAGCATATATCTAGAGGTCATATAAATCCCTAATACGGACATTCTAGATGTCTTAATACGGACACCCTATAACCAATCAGTGCGCATCGTATGAACTATTCTTATTTTCATAAAAATCGCGTGCATTATAATAGTAATACCACCAATAAAGCTAAATCTAAAATTTTAATTATGTAGACACTTAAATTGTATTATTAATTAAAAAATAATAAAAAATAAATTATTAACTAATTAAATTAGAATAAATTATTCATAAAATTAATTATAAATAACGTACCACCAATAAAGCTAAATCTAAAATTTTAATTATGTAGACACTTAAATTGTATTATTAATTAAAAAATAATAAAAAATAAATTATTAACTAATTAAATTAGAATAAATTATTCATAAAATTAATTATAAATAACGTACCACCAATAAAGCTAAATCTAAAATTGTAATTATGATGACACTTAAATTGTATTATTAATTAAAAAGTAATAAAAAATAAATTATTAACTAATTAAATTAGAATAAATTATTCATAAAATTAATTATAAATAACGTAATTGTGATATGTCTGATTTATTCATCAATAATATATAGTTTATCTAGTAGTATATATATACCACCCTATAGGGTGTCCGTATTATAACACAGGGTGTCCGACGGACACTGTGACAGTGTCACTGTCCGTATTCGGACATGGGTACCGAATAAGGACACCCCCGTTATCTATGGAATTAAAATATTAACTACAATTTTAAAATCACAATAATATTTATAATCATATACTATTAATATATTGTAATTTTTGAATACATATAATGAGTCATAAAAAGTTAAGACCATTTATAGTTAAAGTGTCCGTATTCGTTTACTCTATATATAGAGTAAACGTAACTCTATATATGGAGCACTGTAGAGTGCTCTATACACTATACAGTGCTCTATAGAGATATTATACTATCGACATGCCTGTAATATTGACACCTTAGAGATCTCCAAAAATATAATTCCAATCTAATAATAATTTATGTATATCAATATAATTCTAATTCATATAAGTATAATTTTTTTTTTTAATATTTATTTTTTTTAATTATAAAACTGATTTTTTCGATACATCTCAAACAACTAAATTTATGAAATTGTTGGGGTCAATATCGATTCTCAATCATTCAAAAATATAGTTATTTTAAATATGTAAAATAATATAGATCTAATTATATTTTACAATGTGCCGAAAAGATTTTGTATTTTTCATAATTTGTTACAAAGTTATTAACTTGTACATAAGCAACATACATTCCCTAATTACACATGATACCGACATCCCTGTTATCTCAGAGTTAAACAAACTAAATTAAATTTTAAAATAGCTATCATATATATATATACCTATTAAAATTATTAATACTTATATAATAAAGTGATGGTGATTTATTTTTAGGGTGTCGGTATTCGAGTACTCTCTCCTATCAGACTATAATGTAGGACATCTATGTTGACAGAATAGTCTATATCGATAATAGGTAATGCAGGGTCTCTTGATTTTTATTTTTGTAAGACTGAAGTTCGATATTTTAGTTGTTATCCAGTGATTTTTTCAATATATAATTGAGATATATAATTAATAGAAATGATGCAAGTGTATATCCCTGTAGTAGGTGTACTTCAGTATATTCGACACAACTATACTATAGTTACTATAGTTGATCTATTGACCAAATCTAAAAAGCCACGATACTCGTATACGCCTATAGGCTCGATACACCCGGTGGGCGAAAGATAGTGGGCATCACCCACTTATGTGCGTGTCTCATAGATTTATAGTTTACCATTTTGTTTAGGTGAAATACAAATCTATGGCAAGTCTAATAGATACTGTATATACAATTAATATTCTATACAATTACACATGTTCCGCTGATTGATGTAGAGTTGTTCATCGTCGCTCTTATCTCCATCGACGTTATATAATATACTATAATATATATATATACTATAGTATATATATATATATACTATATATACTATATAATATATATATACTATAGTATATATAATATAATATACTATAATATATAACTCGACGAATGTTGAGCGGCAACCGCAGTACGTCGTACGATTTAGAGGATGACCTCATCGGATGAGCTCATCCGGCCTCTCCGGTATTCACCCAAAAGGACACTATCCCTTAAAATCGCACTCGTTCCTTTCGATTTTCCATCACTCGTTTCCGGTTTCGTATTCTTGCACTGTATACAGTGTATATATATACACTTGTATCTTAACGTTATCGGCCTCTTTCCCATAAGCATCGCGCTATTTCTCGTTTAATAAATATACGGAACGTAATTTACCACGTCACCCTAGTTATCCGCTCAGTCTAATCTCTCACTCATACATCTCATAGTGTATCGCATATCCTTCAATATATCCTATCTCCTATATCCTATATATAGTATACAATAGTATATATATATACTATTAATTATACTGATAGCATATATGCAGTATACTAGTATAATAGTATACTATTATGTATATATACTATCATCTATAGATGAAGTAAATAACTTCGCGTACTTATATATTGCACCTATACCTCCACTATAATGTATACATTAGTCTTATCTACTAACTAACACGTGATATCTAAAAATACCCAATCGTAAATATCCACGAATTAGATTCGAGTTGTATAATATTTTATAAAAACAATTAACGCATCAATTTTCATGAATTCAATTATTTCGAAAACAGATTATTTATAAATTAAATTCTTATTTAATTAATTTGAAAACAAATTCCTTATAATCAATTCAAAAAACTATATTTTCGAATTATAATTCGAAAACAAATTTATTATAAATCAATTTCATAAAAACTAATTCGTAAACAATTCCTTTAGAAATCAAATTCATAAAACTAATTCAAAAATAAATTTTCTAGAAATCAATTCAATAAAAAATAATTCGAAAACAAATTCTTATTTAATTAATTTGAAAATAAAGATTTATTTTTATACAATATTATCTGCCCGAATCTAGCATATGCGATATACGAAATAACTATACTTAACATGTAATGTTATAACCATATATGTATGTGTATATATATATATATATATATATATATATATATATAAAATTACTTGTATAGATTATTATTGATAATTGATGTATATAAGGTGACACTATATACATTTAAAGTATATATGTATCTACTCCATGTTAAAATTGTTATCTCTTCCATGTAAAAATGCAAGGAAAAAGTTATCGCATGTTGCAACATATATTATTTTCGGATTTTGTTGTCTAACTATTATTTGTTCATATATGTAACAAGTACTAATGAGTATTTTTACTCTTTAAAAAGGGGATTATAAATTCTACTTAATGGGTGTCCATATTACGTGCAATTTAGGTGTCAGTATTATGAACATGTATGTTGCTTATAAGCTACCTATAGGTACCTATATATACGTTAATAACTTTGCAATACATTATGAACAATATTTTGTTTTCACATTGTAACATATAATTAGATCTATAAGGTGTATTTTAAATATTTTAAATTTTTAAACAAATGAGAATCAATTTTATACCTCATTAACATTTTCATAAATATAGAGTCATAATGAAAAAATCAGTTTTTTTGTTTATAATTAAATAATATAAATATTTAAAAATAATGTATACTTATTATATAATACATATGTATTAGAATTATATTACTTTACATTTCGAAAATTAATTTTTTGATTGGAGTTTAATTTTAGATGATCTCTATAGAGATATCCCTATAGGGTATCGATATTACGTGCATGCCAGTATTCGAGTATACTTCGAGTATATTCGAGTATATATACTTTCCCTTAACGATTATTCATTACACGCGCAGTGAGTGCCGCTCACTGAACTATACATAATAATACAAACTCATTTATACCCACAATTACTCAAACCACACTACATAACATATATATATATATATGTATATATATATATAAAAATATATATATATATATAAATATATATATATAATATATATATATATAAATATATATTTATGTGTATATTGTAAACTGGCATAAATCATAGGTGTTTTATTAATTATCTCTGTCGCTATTGCCATAATGTAACACTAGTTATGAAACCTAGATGTCAGTATGTAAGTGCTACCATCAATATCAAGTTTTCTTCGTGTAAATATTATAACATAACACTATAGTGTAGCACTATATATAGTGTATACGTATACTTATCTAGAAAACAGTAATATCCTCATAATAGCAGCATATCAGTATATTTAATAGCCTCACATGTTTACACTGTGCTATTAGGGGAAAGTCTCCTATTACCAACCCCTCCTAATACCGACCCCCTCTCGTATCTCAGTAACTATAATAGAGATCAACAAATTATATATATACATGAACTGTTAGCAATTTAATGATAAATATGAATAAGTATAATGTTTTACAAAATATTCAATCCTACAATTGTTATTTGATAAAATGTAATATTCTGTTTTTACCTTTTAAATATTTGAATAATAACTTTTTTTAAATAATTGTAATTACTTTATTAATGAAAAGAAAACGTAATACTGCGCATAATATTGTAGATCAATAAAATGTTTATAACTATTATAAAAATAATTAAATTTGAATAATTATTAACCAACATATATTAATTATAGCAACCCATATGATTTTCCTAATACCGACCCTCTAAATTACCCTAATACCGACCCCCATGTAATTTATAATATCAAATCAAAATATATCAGTATTTTACTTTAAAATATGTCATAAAGTTATTTGTGTATCATTGATACATATTAAGAATTCATGATTCCATTCGATTATATACATACTGATTAATAAATAAATATTAAATAATAATATACACTATTTTAATATAATTACTATAAAGTTTAAATTTAAATTTAATATTACTATTACAAAATAAATTCAATAAAAAATAAATTGCGTGAATGTTATAATTAATTATATTTATGTATATCTACTATTTTATTGGATATTATAATACTAACATTATTTATACCACTATTATTTTAGGAGGTCGGTAATAGGAGAAGGGGGTCGGTATTAGGCACATGTATCCGATTACCGACCCCCCTGTTTATTCTTGTAAATATAATTATATCAAACATTTAAAATAGCCACATTATTCATTGCCATAATATTACCCTAATTACATATAAATTTCATATAAATATATTTAATATTGAATAAGTTATTACAAATAATAATTAGGGGTCGGTAATCGGGACTTTCCCCTATTTCCCCTATGCTGATATTATGTTGCCATTAAATATCTATTATGCTGCTATTAATTTGTCATGCTATTATGCTGCTATTCTAATAATAGCAATATAATAGCAGTATAATATACTTTTAGAATTAATAGCAGCATAATAATATCATAAGAGACTTTTAATGACAATATAATAGCTGCACAATAGCACAATGTAAATATTTGAGGATATTAGATATGCTAATATATTGCTATTATGAGGCTATTACTGTTTGATGTGTCTCTAAATCATGGACACCTATTAATATCCCCCATACATGCTATTCGTAGATTTAGAATTTCCTTCTATAAATCTATGATGCTATTATTCAACTCACCCCAATTCCTATTATCTTGCCAAACGTGACTGTTACCAAAATCTCCTACTACTATACCCTCGCCTAAATATACATCTCATCTTATTACCTCCTGTTTAGCCCACAGTATATCGATATTTCATTTACCGGTGATTTCTACACATATCTATAAACTATAGTTTAAACTATAATGGATGATGGTAGCCTACTTCCCCCTGCTAACTACTCAATCACTCAAGTCAACATACAAACCACTTTCCTCTACGACCGTATCTAACTTCAATAATATGAAATTCACCAAAATATTACAAAATATATGGAGTTATAACTCCCGAACATCAACAAAAATATCTCTATTATCTAAAAATCTCTTACTACGTTCCATTAATGAATCTCGTACCTTGATAATTGAATATCTTAGAATCACAGAATTAACTTTAATTTAACATTCCTCTTACTAAACCTTGAGTTTCCATACTCTGCTATTTCAATCGTAAACTTTAAAGGTCGCACAGCCTTCTTAACATTTACAACATTTAGAGCTCTGGATATATTGTACTCGATATTCAAGTCCACTAAATTTAGTAAATAATGTTATCACCTATTTATCTGTGTTTACTTTCTCAATCTATGAGATCACTTGGTAGGGTGCTTTATCATGCATTTAAATAAATAATACCCCTAGTATTACTAAACCATTCTTCAATACACATATCAATACTTTTGAATATTATCATACTAAATACACATTTAAATCTACACTTGTAGGCTACATTGTACTACATATCCCAGATAATGACCTATAGGTATATGACTGATATATGAGCTCATTAAATGATATAATTCCAACACTATCCACAAACATTTTGTAAAGTCAACATAGTCTATTGATTTAACATTTCCATTTTCACAAGTATACCAGTTGTTTACTCACTAAAGTATACTTACACCTTCTGCACATAATTCATCTTCACTAACGCAATCTATATTACTATCTGAACACAGTGTCGTAATAAATATTCGGCTTATTTTAGTATTATTGCATTAACGGAGAATTGTATATCTCACGATATTCCGACATATTTACCATGTTTCATGATTTTCGTTATACATTACTCTTTTCACCAAGACTATCAGGTCGTGGTGAAAAGAGTAATGTATAACGAAAATGTACGGTACAACATATAACCTATGTATACCAACTCTTTAACAAACGCTCCCCTTATCGAATACTACATATCGTTAATTCCTTAATATAGGACCTACTCTTCTAATTGTCCCTCCTATATTTCTTCTTCTCTAGTATAAAGATATTCCCTTCCTTCTCTTAGAAACCATGCATCCATCTTCTCTACTACTATTCTCCGTCCTCAAAATTGTATACTCGGGCCCCTAATTATATTGTTCTTAAGCTATAAATTCACTCCCGTCATCTTACTTGCTTGCTTGTTTCGGGATTGTTGTTTCCCGGACAATAAAAGTTCTCCAAAAATCATTGTTCATCATAGCTACTCTCATCTCGCTAGCCGGTATACCATATACTATATACCGTATACCATATACTAGTATATATACTAGTTTCGCGCTCCAGATTATTGATGTATCTTTCTGATGGCCTTCCCCGTCTTATAGTTCCATGAGTAGGTTCCCAGATAACTAGATCCGAAAAAACGTCATCATCTCTACGTAGGCAATGCCCAGAAAACTTTAAGAATAGACGTCTGATCTTTCTAGATATTTTTTCTATAGTCCCATAGAGTAATTCGTTTGTAACTTTCTGAGACCAATGTTTAATAGCATTCATAGAATTCGAGTGTATGTGCCATCAAGTTCTTTGAGTAGCGTTTTTGTGAGAGTCCAAGTCTCACATCACTACATCAGATTCAACTGTGGTATGCATGAGTTTTATTTTGAGTTTCCTACTAATTAGTCTTAAGAGTTAATTTCCAGATATTCTTCATTTGATGACATGTTCTCTAAGCAAGCGCTTTTGTGATTTTCAAATATGTTGCACTGCTGTCAATCCATGCCCCTGGTTATTTGAAGTCTTCAACCCTTTTCAGATTTGACCCATATATAGCTTTGATTTCAAACTGTTGATTAGTATTGTAACTCGTGTATTTAATTTGCCTGTATTCATGCTTAGTCCTACTCGTTTTGCTGATTTTTCGACTTGAGTGATCATCTCTTGGGCTTCTTTGATACCTTCAATTACTAATGCAATATCATCTGAGAAGTCCATATATATAACAGTGATAGGTGGTAATATTCTGCTTTTCTTTTCCTTAGTTGGAAACCTCAATTATCTTCTCTTCATTGTAAAGATGTTCACATAACATAATCGATAACTATGACAAAAGATATGGGGCTAACAAATATGCTTGTAAGAAACCAGCTAGAATATTGAAAGTTTCTCCATCGGGTGTAACGACCTTAGTAGTAGTATATTCCTATATTATGCTCATAGCCGTTACCAACTCCTCTCGTATCCCTTAAGCTTTCAGTATCGTAAGCATTTTACCTCTATGTATAGTATCATAGGCTTTCTTGAAGTCGATAAATATCAGGATTGCCTCTAGATTATTATCCTTAACTCCCTCAATCAGTCCCGCCATCTATTAGATCTATAAAACCCATAATACATACAATAAATATATCCAACGATTGATCTCAGATGCCAACCTGTAATAATTATATTGTTTATCATTATTATTTTATTTATTAATTTCATTCCGGTTTATTCTATTTCATTTTATTTTATTAATTTTAACTGTATTTATTGTATTACCTACTTTTATTCCTATTATTATAATATGAATACATACTACTGTTATATTTTTTTATATTTGTACATTCTTATTAACCGTATTATATTAGTAATAGACTATTACCTATATTAATATTCATAATGTATACGTTTATAATATTAACTTTAGAGTGCTAGAAGTAACAGAAGTTAACGACATATAAGACAGCATATTTGATATACATATATATATATATATATATATATTGTTTTTTAAAATGGTTTATTGACTACAAAATCACGTGGTGGTTATGTGCGTCATGAGAAGGAAACAAAAATAAAATAAATAGAGTACAATACAAATGAAGGAAAAGGGAGGGTAGGTTATAATGTTAATATGTGCGTGGAGAGTTTATATTTAAATAGTGATAGGGATTTCAAACGCCTAATGTCATATGGTAGAGCATTCCAGTATTTTGTATCTATCACAGAGAAAGCAGATTCAGAGTGAGCAGAGAGAAAGTCGAGCGTTGCACAATAATCATCGTGACATTTCCTGCTAGCTCGACTGAGGGTCTGAATATTTATCATGTCTGCTAGGTACTCGGGAGATATGAGATGGATCACATTATGGTTGATGCATAGTAGTCTGTACCTGCAGAGATACATAAACGTAAACCAGCCGATTGATCGCATTAGGGCCGATATTAATACTATTGAAGATAACTTCAGTTTATAAAGGGTGCGTATAGCACGTCGTTGTATCATCTCAAGTTTAAGCATAAGCTTTAGTAATAAATTACATAAAAATGAGAAGCAGTATATAAGTCTACAGCGAATAGCGAGTGTATTAGACTTTTAGTCATTGAAAAAGTCTATTTATTGCGTGATTTTCTACTGTTATAAAGAAAATAGTTGGCATTGCGAATCATTATAGATATGTGGTCAGAGTAATCTAGGTGGGAGTTGATGGGCAAACCAATAATTGTTTTGGGTTGTGAGGTAGGGAAGATAACTACGTATCACTACTTTTGTAATATTTATTTTAATATTCATGGTCACGTTTGTTACTCTATAGTATATATATACTCTATATATACTCTATAGACTCCTAGAGTCTATATCTAATTTTCTACATGTTTTATAAATATTTTAGTAATATTAATTAATTAAAATTATATTTATAAATATTTGTACATGTAATCTATTTAGGATACCTACTTACTAAATACCTACCTACTATATTAGATTATATTTTATACAATATTCAGATAAAAAAAGCACTCTAAATACCGAATAATTCTTCTAGGAATCCATAATTGTAATATATTTATTGATTATTCTATTAGTGCCGGAAGTTCGTATCGATACATCTTTACAATATCGTTCGCAAGTTTAATATATAATATAAATAATCATAGACCTAGAGAGAAAACCCTAACATTTTCTCTAGCTCTATGTAAATAACCTACATCTAGTTATTTTCCGACAGATTATGTGAGATATACACATACAATATTAAATATCCAACACATAGTCGCTTATGTGCATGCCTAGTATTTGCATATATCACGGCCTATATCAATATCGTTATTATATTTAGTTGAGTTTTTGAATCTGACTATTTTCAAACATAACTTAGTATGAGTTTATCAATCTTAGAGTGTACAAAGCTAAACATGTACAAAGCTAAACGTATACAAGCTTAAAGTGTACAAATCTTAATGTGTACAAAGCTTAACGTGTACAAAGTTAAACGTGTACACAGTTTAATCTGTACAAAGCTTAACATGTATACATAATTAACGTCTTTACAACATAAATTCATTTACTCTAAGTCTTTGAAACAGTATATTTAAGAAATTTACAAAATGTAATCTTATAGATCTATCATCGATGATGAGAGTATAGTATACTATAGTATATACTGATTTATATTATATAGACCGATTTTTTCCCTATATTTTACATGTAAAGTTACCAAGTTTCACCACCTATTACATAAATATAAATATTATTATTATAATAATTATAACCCTATAATTATAACTATAAATATAAATATTATTGTTGTTATTATTATTATGATATATATATAGATAATTATATCGTACAACAGCTGTTATAGCCGTTAATAGTGTACCACTACTACAAATAGATGTATATATTGTGTATACACATCGAGATATATGTAGTAACTGGCGATGTATGTATATCTACTCTATAGATAAGATAAGGGTGGTCATACTGTAGTGCTATTGTTTACATTATCAACTACTATAGTATATTACTACTAGAACAACATAGAAAGCAGTGCGTGTGTGTTTGTGTGTATGTGTGTGCGTGTATGTGTGTGGGTATGTGTGTGCGTGTGTGTCAGTATGTGTGTGTGTGTGTGTGTGTGTGTGTGTGTGTGTGACTCGTGGGTAACTGTATCGGTACATATGCATAACGATGTGGATAGGATGTGTGTATACATACATATTATATATATATATATATAATATTTATTTATTGAAATCTCAAATATACATATCGAATACAATATAAATAGCGGATACAAATGTACCCCTCAAGAAGTCATAGACTAATATTGCAATATACATGCATGCATGTATGTTATCTAATGTTATAACTGTGATCATCACAGTATGATAAGCCCCGGACAATATAATACAAATAGTAAAAAATGTTCTTGTTTATTTTGATTTATCGTTTATTAAGTTCTTGATAAACACAAGAGAAATACAAGAACTGCCTGGAGTCGAATCCGGGACCTATGGCTATATATATATATATATTTATATATATATATATATATATATATATATTTATATAATTATATTAATTTATATAATAAAATATAATAAAATATATCATTATGTAATGTAAGACAGAGTAGGCAATAAGAAAGTCAGAGATAATGAGATCAAGTGATGAACAGGCTCATCAATATAGGACTATAGGAGTCGCATACGTCGCAATATCACACGACGTTATATCATGTATTGATTGATAACTTTGAGAGTTACTGTGATTATTACTGAATGTACATTGTACAATGTACATTGTACATTAACGTATCAATGTGTATATCAATCAACGTATATATATATAAATATATATATATATATATATATAATATTCAGTAGACTAAAATAACACTTTGTATGGGTTAACTGCAGTTGTTTATTAAGTTATTGATTATTGATCCTCCCTGATGTATCTTCTATAGAAGTTGAACGTCACGAGCCTCGCGTGTTATAACACCGACTAACCTATCTACGTAATCTATTGTTATTTACGCTATTAATTCATTATTGTTTCTTTGGTGTCTGTTTACATGTGTATTTAGGTGTATAAACATATATGTTTAGGTGTAAGGGTGTTATTTATTAACTACTATATCTAATCATGTCTCGCAATATATCAACATTCGTGTAATATAACTCTTGTTGGTGTTATTATATAAAATAATTTCTATATATAGAAACTATTTATTATTCTACAACAAATAAATACACAAGTGAATTAATATTATATATACTATACCTATTTACGTAGGATATATCCTGCATAAATAGGTAGAGTAGGATATATACAATACTAATATCTATATTTTATTTATTTTTATTTTATTTTAAAATGGTTTATTGACTACAAAATCACATGGTGGTTATTGGCGTCATGGGAAGGAAACACAAATAAATAAATAGAGTACAATACAAATTAAGAAAAGGGAGGGTAGATCACAATGTTAATATGTGCGTGGATAGTTTACATTTAAATAGTGACAGGAATTTCAAACACCTAATATCATATATATATATGTATATATACTATGTACATATACTATAGTAGAACATTCCAGTATTTTGGAGATATCACAGATACATCAGTTCAGAGTGAGCAGAGAGAATCGAGCGTTGCACAATAATCATCATGCGATATTTCCTGTTAACTCGACTACATATTGATCATGTCTGCTAGGTAGATCATCTTGTGGGTGATGCATAGTAGTCTGTACCTGTAGAGATACCTAAACTTAAGCCAGCCGAGTGATCGCATTAGGGCCAATATTTATACTATTGAAGAGAACTTCAGTTTATAAATGGTGCGTATAGAACGTCATTATATCATCTCAAGTTTAATCATACACTTTAGAGGTAGATTACATAAAAGTGAGCAGCAGTATATAAGTCTACTGAAGACTAGCGAGTGTATTAGACTTTTAGTCATTGAAAAAGTCAATTTATTGCGCGGTTTTCTAATGTTATAAAGAAATAGTTGGCATTGTGAATCATTATAGATATGTGGTCAGAGTAATCTAGGTGTATACAATACTAATCTAATTGTGGATTAATTTGTTGTACACGTTATTTAGTGTACACTATAATATATTATATAACACATCACATATATGTAGTGTAATAAATATGATTAATAATGATTCATTATATACGCTGGTTTATTTTCGTGTTTAACTAAAACATTATCTTTCAATTAGTTTATATAAACAAGCTTTATTGTAAATTTGCATAGTATATCATTAGTAAATATGTAAATATATGTTATGTTGACATATATATCAACACATTTGTGTACCATATAGTTGTCAACGTATTAATATCAATTGATATACCTATATATATATATATATATATATATATATATATATATATATATATATATAATTCCCGGTGTAAAGCGCTACTCTACCAGCTTAACTTAAGTAAATATGTTGGTGAACTAGTGATTATATATTGTTTTGATTTTAACGATAGTCACTGCGATATCGCAGTGGTCCGTATTACACACTGACCGTATTACACACACTGACCGTATTACACACACTGACCGTATTACACACACTGTCCGTATTACACACACTGTCCGTATTACACACACTGACCGTATTACACACTGACCGTATTACACACACTGACCGTATTACACACACTGTCCGTATTACATACACTGTCCGTATTACACACACTGACCGTATTACACACTGACCGTATTACACACACTGACCGTATTACACACACTGACCGTATTACACACACTAACCGTATTACACACTGACCGTATTACACACACTGACCGTATTACACACTGACCGTATTACACACACTGACCGTATTACACACACTGACCGTATTACACACACTGACCGTATTACACACTGACCGTATTACACACACTGACCGTATTACACACTGACCGTATTACACACTGACCGTATTACACACTGACCGTATTACACACACTGACCGTATTACACACTGACCGTATTACACACTGAGCGTATTACACACTAATCGTATTACACACACTGACCGTATTACACACTGACCGTATTACACACTGACCGTATTACACACTGACCGTATTACACACACTGACCGTATTACACACACTGACCGTATTACACACTGACCGTATTACACACACTGACCGTATTACACACACTGACCGTATTACACACACTGACCGTATTACACACACTGACCGTATTACACACTGACCGTATTACACACACTGACCGTATTACACACACTGACCGTATTACACACTGACCGTATTACACACTGAGCGTATTACACACACTGACCGTATTACACACTGACCGTATTACACACTGAGCGTATTACACACTAATCGTATTACACACACTGACCGTATTACACACTGACCGTATTACACACTGACCGTATTACACACTGACCGTATTACACACACTGACCGTATTACACACACTGACCGTATTACACACTGACCGTATTACACACACTGACCGTATTACACACACTGACCGTATTACACACTGACCGTATTACACACACTGACCGTATTACACACTGACCGTATTACACACACTGTCCGTATTACACACACTGTCCGTATTACACACACTGTCCGTATTACACACACTGTCCGTATTACACACACTGACCGTATTACACACTGACCGTATTACACACTGACCGTATTACACACACTGACCGTATTACACACACTGACCGTATTACACACACTGCCCGTATTACACACTGACCGTATTACACACTGAGCGTATTACACACACTGACCGTATTACACACACTGACCGTATTACACACTGACCGTATTACACACTGACCGTATTACACACTGACCGTATTACACACTGACCGTATTACACACACTGACCGTATTACACACTGACCGTATTACACACACTGACCGTATTACACACTGACCGTATTACACACTGACCGTATTACACACACTGACCGTATTACACACTGACCGTATTACACACACTGACCGTATTACACACACTAACCGTATTACACACACTGACCGTATTACACACACTGACCGTATTACTCACTGACCGTATTACACACTGACCGTATTACACACACTGACCGTATTACACACACTGACCGTATTACACACTGACCGTATTACACACACTGACCGTATTACACACACTGACCGTATTACACACTGACCGTATTACACACAACTCTCCGACGTATGTATGTGCGTGTGTGTACCGTATACGCAATACTCGATTACACGTATCTATATGCTGTAATGTTATGATAATATTTGTAATATATGAAATGAATTAGTAATTACCATTAATTAAATATCACGTGTTTGTTGCTATCGATCCGCGCACGAATAACCCTAGCTACAATAACCCTAGCTACGTCGTGGGGTATACCCTATATACCACAATACCATATATACCACAATACCATATATATCACAATACATGATCATCTTCAGATCACGCGATGCGGTATAACGGTTATATAGTTAACATCACCACGTGATCATGGCTACGTCGTGCATTACCCATGAATATGTCGAGATCGTAACCTAGATACAAAAGAAGTTAAATTTAGTTCCTATAGGATTTATTCCTATTAAATTTAGTTCCTATATATATTTACGTTATTCGTCGTTTAAAAAGTACATCTATATATATACGTTGTTCGTCGTTTAAAAAGTACATCTATATATATATATACTTTTTAAACGACGAACAACGTAAATATATATAGGAACTACATTTAACTACTTTTGTATCTAGGTTACGATCTCGACGTCTTGTAACTATGGACGTAGTCATGCATGTCACCACGTTGTGATGTTAACTAATGATACACTAGTATTTAGCTGTAGTTACGCAATCTCTATACACATACCATATAAGGGCATATGACGTGTGTACGTAATTAGTTATTAGTAATAACTTATTACCCTGTGGTTAATACCCACCCTTATAAATATACATACAAATAAACTTACACATACACATACACACACATAAATACACATACACACACATACACATACACACACATATATATATATATATATATATATATAACTTATAAGTTAAGTATACCGTATTATGTATGTATATATGTTGTGTACAGACATATGTATACCTATATGTTACTTCAGTATGTTCAAGATCATCCGCTAGAGATCGCAGCTAGATTAATATTAATGCATCACGTGACATATGTATATACGTATACGTACAAGAGGGCGCCACTGACATACCTGCCTAAAGTCTTTGCTGGTATCGATACCACGTGTTAGTAGTTCAATAACTCGCAATAAATCATCGTCTGCGCTATATTATAAATAGATTATCGGCTATCGACGTTATAAACTAGTTAATCAAGTGTATATAAAGTATACTTATGTGTATATAATGCGTACTTGTGCGTATACAATATATACTCGTGTGTATACATTTAGTAGCGATAATTAATCAGACAACTTGAGATACCCACATACATATATTTCTATAAACTTTGTATAATCATGAAAGTTATAAGTTTTTATTATATCAAATCAATTATGTTTACTATTTTACTGCATATTATATATATATATATATATATATATATATATATATATATAATATATAATTCAGAATTTGGTATAATAACCCGGATAGATATTGAAGCAAAGCGTATGATCATCCGTTGAAAACAAAATTATGAGTATAGTATACTATATTTTTTATTATAATAAAAAAAATTAACTATGGAGATTGTATTTAAATTGTAATGGTAAAATATAAGTATTATAAAACTTTAATACACAAAATGTTTAAAAATAATTTGTATAAATAAATTTAAAATGTGTAACAAAACTATGGATGGGTAAGAAAATAAATTGTTCAAGTCTGAAACAACATACAATGAGCATGACCCAATAAACAATACACTACAATCAATACTAAACTTGCCACAATAATAACATATTTTCAATGTTAATACCCGCGGGTCATGCACGTGTTCAAACTAAAAAAAGCATAGTTATAATCATTAAGGGTGTGTTTTTGGTCAACCACGGGTGTAACAACCACAGGTGGAACAACCACAGGTGTAAGAGAAATTCGTATTCACTGCATGTAAAAATCCAACTGTTACAAAACACGTCTGGTTTGTAACAGTTGGATTTTTACATGCAGTGAATACGAATTTCTCTTACACCAGTGGTTGTTACACCTGTGGTTGTTACACCTGTGGTTGACCAAAAACACACACTAAGTCAAACCCTCTCATCGATTGAATACAAGACAGAATAATTTTCATATATTTAATCAAAATTTAAAATCGATAAATTGTATTGAAGCACACTATTAAATTTAAATAACCATATTTAGTATATGATGTATTGAAGTAATTAAAGTATAATGTCATTAATGTATACATTTTACGTACTCGTAATTTCATATTCAAATTTCATCATTATTAAATAACATATAAAATAGTAATTGATAGAAATAATAATATAAAATAGTATAAATATAAAAATATAATATAAATATAAAAATAGTCAATAAAATAATAAAGTGATAAATAAAACAATATAAAAAAATTAGAAAAACTTTGAAAACATTTTGTTGACGTCTATCTTATTATAATAATAATTCCATAATTTTGGGCCAATAATTAAAACACAAAACTATAGGCTATAGATATCCTATATACTGTATTCATCACTATTGCGATGAGATATAAGAATTATAATAGAATAATTATCTCACGCTTGATCAAAGTTACTTAAGTAAGCTAATTAGCTATTACCAAGAGTGAGACAATTATTCTATTATACTTGTATAAAGTATGTACTTTTTAAATGGCATACACGCAAGACCTGGTATCGTAAATTTACACCATCGATTTTTATTTTACATAGATCGGTATTACTATATCTCGCCAATGTAAAAATTCTTCAACATACATCGTGCCTCGATTTAGGAAACTTAAGATGGCTGAACATCATATGAATAATGCATTTAATAACAAATATTCAAACAAATAATATTGATTTTTTAAATACATTTGATTTATTTTCTATAGAAAAGAAATCAAATATATTTAATAATCAATATTATTTCTATAGAAAAGAAATCAAATGTATTTAAAAATCAATATTATTTGTTTCTATAAAAAAGAAATCAAATGTATTAAAAAAATCAATATTATTTATTTTATGTGTAAGTTCACTATACGATTCCATTTATAAAAACACATTAAACCTATATACACGTATATATATATATATATATATATATATATATATATATATATATATATATATATATATATATATATATATATATATATATATATATATATATATATATATATATATGGTGGGTTAACATCGTTAACATGTTTTTAAAAGTAATTCGTAACTTGTTATGTTCATTTTTTTAATCGCGAGTTTTAATTATTCTTATTATTACTTCTTGTGAACTAAAGTGTAGATTGTCCGATGATATATATTACACAAAGATTTGTCGGAATTACGAATTTTACGAATTACTTTTAAAAGCTTACCAAATTTATAATTTTTTAAAGTAGGGAAATAATTCACCCACCAAACTTCCTTATTGCGTAACCCCTAATGATTAGCTTCGCCGGTCAGTAATACAATCTGATTACAATTCTTATCTAGCCCTATATGTGTTCTTACTATAGTGGTGAGGGTGGTTACATTACTATTGGGGATACGTGTATTTAGATACGGGTATTTAGGTAACTCTGCTGCTAACTCAGAAACACGTGTTGTACACTGTGTTTTATATAATTTATATGTTCATCTCTAAAGAGTAACTTATTATACAGTTTACTACATTAATACATTCATTAGTATATATATATGGATAATGATAAATATTTTATTTTATAATTACATAAATTATTATATTATTATAATTATTCCCGTATTTTATTTATTGTAAATTGTAAATGAACGAAGTTCACTATTGTGCTCGCTAATAACGAACATACACTGTCGTACGTCGTACACACATATGTGTTCGGTCTCTAACACATTTAATTATTATATTTTATATATTTAATTAATTTTATTTTCGGTAATCGTAAATAGTTCTACAGTGTTCTATCTTGCTATCTCTATTATCTTATGTTATTGTATCATATTATATATATACATTTTTATATAACTAGGGGCGCTGCAACAGGGGGGACGATGGGGATATGCCTCCCCCCACTTTAAAATCTAGGAGAACCTCTTATTTATTGCCCCCCCCCACTTTTACCACAACATTTATTTTGATTGGTTTACATACACAATCGTTCCAGCGCCACTAATATATATATATATATATATATATATATATATATATCATATCATATCATATGTTATCGATAGCAATTATTTCAATTTGATAGCATTTAACATTTAATAAACATCAATCAATCAATACGTAGCTGAGTATGATGCAGCTTATAAGCAGTTGATACGCTTATAAGTGTAGTGTTATTATACAAGGCCAGCCTGTAGGTATACCTGTATCTATAGATATGTGGCGGCGCTTGTGTATGTATGTGGCTCGTGTAATCTGTATGTCAGAATGGCGATATTTGGCTATCAGGCCTAGCTTCGACTTAATAGAATTATAGATAATAAAACCGGTTCAACCCCGAGGCATTCTTTAAAGATTTTATTATCTATTATTCTATTAAGTTGAATAGATAATAAAAATAAATAGATAATAAAAATAATCTAGGCCTGATACCCTGCATACACCGCCGGTCCTACATTGCTAAGTACGCTCGCTTACATCTGATAATACTGACGTACATATACCGCATACCTACATGAATTAGTTGCATAGGGTGTACCATGAGTTGTATAGGGTGTACGGCATGCAGTAATCATAAAGAATGCATTGGGGTTGAAGCGGTTTTATTATTATATATAGGTATAGCTATATAAGTCTAAATAGGTACTTGTACTAAATGTGTACCACATATATGTGTGTATACACACACACACACATATATATATATATATATATATAATGTGTGTGTTTGTGTGTGTGTTTGTGTACGCGTGCATGAGTGTGTCGCGTACAATACTGGCGACATATATCGATGACAAACATTATAGTTTTCAACACATTTTTGTGTATTTTGAATGATATTTGATATCAGGGATGTTGATATGTACTAGAGTACACATAAATACTATGAAAGTATATATACTATATTATAGTAGTATATATTATACTATGTATATAATTATATATACATATTATATATATATATATATATATATATATAATATAGGTATATAATATATTACTATAATTCTTTCCTTTGATAATACGTAAATACGGAACACCTGATATAGTGTGCAAGTACACACACTTAAGTCGAGTATACGTGTATACACATTACACTACGTGTAGTATGGTGTAAGTTTCCCCCGCTAGGTGTAAGCGTATGCGTATAGAATTGCAATTCATACGTGCACGTGACTATGACGTTTCCATATGTTCCTCCTCCTCCTCCTATCCTCCTCCTCATCCTCCTCCTCCTCCTCCTATCCTCCTCCTTTCCTCCCAGCTTCCATCTGCTACCAAGTCTGCCAGTCATCATCAGCGCCCTGTGGCAGGGTAACCATGCTCTGCCCGGCGGTCGTGTCACTGTGTGCATTACGAGGTGGTCGTGAATAACGATTAACGATTAACCGAATAATAACGGAGAACAAACACGTGACATCATATGGGAGGAAACGCGTGCATCACATGACTACTGACATTAATCACATGTGTGTATACATCTT
The DNA here is from genome assembly GCA_964019155.1 of Osedax fenrisi. Taxonomy (NCBI): domain Eukaryota; kingdom Metazoa; phylum Annelida; class Polychaeta; order Sabellida; family Siboglinidae; genus Osedax; species Osedax fenrisi. Next base: position 99,630,477 of record OZ025241.1, on the reverse strand, counting down.
ATTGTATTGTACACGTCGTGTAAACACACCATAGCCTCTAGGATTTATAATCCTATAGTATATAGGATATAAAGTATACCTGTACATATATATATATATATATATATATATATATGTGTGTGTGTGTGTATACGTATGTATTATACGTTTGTTTGTGTGTGTATTCTTCCGTCCATTTATATATGTATATAAAGGACACACTAAAATGAGGATCACCTTTACTTCATTCAGTGATATTGTTTTCAATGCATTACTCGATAGGTTCGCAATTCAGTGATGGCCTGTCTCTATTCAATGTAAGCTGCAGATATCGCAATACTATACATATACCCACACCGCAAGGCCGTGTAGATTTAGCTCGTATTCAAATACCATGGTTATGGCGACTAACAATATATAATAATCTATATGTAATGGTAGACAAATATTCCAACAAGGTTAATATAATGTACATTATATATGCTATATTTATGATTAATTTATATATATTTATATATATATATTTTTAATAATAATTTAAATCATTAACATTTAAATATATTTAGATTAAAAATGTTAGTTGTAGGAAGTTACCGGGGAATAAACTAATTATTATAAAATATCAGCTATTTAAAACGAAAATCTTCGATTACATAAATATATACACAGATATAATGTATACTATATAGTATATACTATGTTTTATATTTATAGTATATATATAGAAGTAGGATTATGTGATTTACATGAATATAAATACATACACACATATGTAGAATGCATTCATAGTATACATATGTAACAAATTATGCACGCATGCAACGCTTTGTATGCAATATTACACAATTAATATTTTTGAAAATAAAAATCAGTCAATGTATTCATATATATATATATAAATTTAGATAAATAACGTGTATGGAAATATACTTACCTAATATTGATATATTTTACATATATGTATGTATATAGATGCATACATATATGTATATAATAGAAATTAATATAATCACACATGTACAAATCTATTGTGTATGCACAATAATACTTCTATTGGATTTACTAATTACAATATCGATTAAAACATATTTGAATAGATTTCGTCATGCTTGGTTTACCTCATTATGTCGAATAATTCCTACAATGCAGATGTGTATTGAACGCTGTATATTTTACTATAATAAACACATGTATATAAGAACAGTATTATTAGAAAATACGTTTATATATAATGTATGTATGGGTGTATATCGACTATATATATATATATAATATATATTATATATATATATGTATATATATATATATATATATATATATATATATATATATATATATATTAAAGCTCTAAAAATTTGATTCCTCGAGTCAAAATCTCGAGTCCTAATAATGAAATATCGAGTCGAGTATTCGAGTCCATTTTAAAAACTGTTGAAATCGAGTCCATGCAGTTGATTTTCGAGTCGAGTTGAGTATTTAAAATAATGCTCGACAAAAATGTTAATACTATGGTATTAACATTTTTGTATATATACTTAATACATATAAGTAAAATCAATTAAATATATTATATTATTTCATAGTTGAAGCAAAGCCCTTTGGGCTTTGGTTGAAGTAAGCATTATTTAAAAAAATGACTATATTTCATATATATATATATATATATATATATATTTATTTATTCATTATTAATTTTAACATCAGTCACGTTATATTTTGGTATGTAAGTACAGAAAATCTAAAGGATTGGTTTAGACAATATACCTTATAAGGTTCCTCTCTTTATAAATAATATATATATATATATATATATATATATATTACAGTTAGCGATATAATGAGTCACAATAGGCAATATTTAATATACACGTAGTAAAGTGTTTACTTAGGCCAGTAAATCAATAAATCAATATATGTACACACATATATATTTCATAATATCTGTGGTTAGATATGTTGTTAAAAGACATACATAATTAACAGACATAATAATGCAGTATTAATACCCTAATAGCATACTATACGCTAACACATTGGTTTTCTATTATAATATTGATAATTATCAATTGTACGCCGTACAATGTTGTATGATGTACAATGTACATTGTACATTGTACAATATACATTGTACGTGTATGTTATATATTAGACCCGTTCTCTAAATATAGCGTCTAATTATTAGTGTTGTTATCTATTACTATATATAGTAATAACTATATAACTATAGTTATCTAAGTAAATGTGTTATTTATTAGTAAGATAACAATAGTGTGCACTAGTATATACTATATACTAGTGTACAATAGTGTTATCTTACTAATAGATAACTCATTTATACACTATAGTGTACAATAGTGTTATCTTACTAATAGATAACTCATTTATACACTATAGTGTACTATATATAGTGAACATATATAATGATAATATTATATATATATATATATATATATATATATATATATATATCACGTGTTTATATATATATATATGAATATATGAACACATGTGTATGCATGTGAACACACTTATACGCATATATATTCAATACAACTTGTATATCGTATAACCACGTGTTACTAAACTCGACGAATACAAAACTATTTTACAACTATATGTTTACATTATACCTTATCAGGTAGTACCTCATACCTACCTTCGATGTATCCGATGTGCCTAATGTCGCCATACTTACATTTACAATACCCACTTTCCGCGTACACGAAGTTAGATAGCTACATTGTTATCACCATCGATTATTCATTGTTATCATCATCGATTATACTATAGTATTCAATATATTGAATCGATTGTTCACATAAAACTATTAACAACATAACTGTAATACCATCAATATTATATATATATGTGTATGTTATACGTATATGTATATAATTGCCGTATACAGAAAATAAGACCATATATCCACTTATCCACTTATCCACTACTAATCTCCTTACCAAATCACTTATAATATGCTATCTCAACTACTGCAATTCTCCATTAACCGGTACAAAACTCTCTGTAACTGACTTCGACCGCTTAATAGATCGATTATAACTATCTTCAGCCTGAAACCAGTATACTGATGACGTCATATCCGTATCGTAACGACTACTATAGTAGTGTATACAACTAAACTAACCTCTAGGACTATACGTCTATGTAGAGGTTCAGAATATACGTCGGTTGAATTGTATACAATTGTATATATTGATATATATACACAATGTATACAATATCCTAGTCTAATGACTATAAACTATATGACCCTTCTATTATATAAAATGCACACAACCACTGAACCTTACTATCTCCATAAGTTATTTATCCCGAAACCATCTGACCCTCGATCCGCTCTGCAATCCTTTCTCCGCTAAAACTGCAATGTTATCATTTTGTGAGATTTAGTACACGACGTTTTACGAGCTATTCAACTAAATTCAATGTTAAAACTTAATACCAGTTATGATTTATTTAAATCCTAAATTCAAGTTCCTTCTCCTTTGTATCACACATCGAAACTGTTATCAAGCCAGGCCTGAATAACAAGCTAATGTTATTACTATACGCACCGATAATCGACCTCGTCGTGTTTGCTCAAATATGATGCTCCATTAAGGATTTGAGCAAACAAATTCAGAACTACTGATCGCATGTGCTAGAGTTGCGCATGTATTCACACGAGGAGGCTCTTACACATACGTACACGCTATTAGCATGTGTTGTCTATTTCGTATCATTTAGGGTTACTGCTTGTGGTAGGACAGTTGGAAAGATGAACGGTATTTTTAACATGGATAGGTGAACGGCGTCCACTGGACGCCGTTCATTGGACGTTACACTTATGCCAATATGTGTATTTATATTTGTAAATGTTTATGGGCTTACATTTTTTAATTTATTATTTTGTTAACATTTTATGATACTTATCTCAGACTTTTATCTGATAACTCAAACTTGTATAGCTAATACTAGATATTTTCGTTCGAAATCCAATATATCTCCATGATTACAATATAATGACATGCGTTCAAATATCCGTTTCATGATGTGCTTCAGATTCTCTACTGTTTTGTTGGGCAACAATCTTCCCAAATAATTCACAATGAATATATCTCACTTATTATTTTATGATTATATTATTATGAAATTTCGTGATTATATTATCAAAGGTTAACTATGTTTATTTGTTAACGTTATCTATGTCTTTATAATAGCTAATCTACACAATAGAATATACAATTGTTTTTTTTCGCTAAATAAATAATAATATATGTGTGTATAATTGTGTGTATGTGTGTATAATTGTGTGTATGTGTGTATATGTGTGTATGTGTGTGTATGTATGTGTGTGTTTGTATGTGTGTGTGTATATTATAGTTTTAGCAAAAACCTTTGGCTTTTGTGTTAGCTTATAATATGTACATCGTAGTAAACTTGATATTGGTGTAGGTCGCACTTATATACTGACACCTATCACACGACACCCTTTTCCTAATAGGTCTACTTAATAGGTGTCATAACTAGTGTTACGTGCAGGCAATAGAGACATATATAATCAATAATACACCCATGATGTATGCCATTTTACAATATATATTTATACATTTTAAATTCTAAATTTAGATGCATTCATAAAAAGTTCATAAACCTATATATATATATATACATCATATTAACTAGGACCCTACCTCGAGTTCGCTAATATATACATACACGAATCCGTCGGATGCTTTACTATAGTATATATCCGTATATATCCGTATATATCCGTATATATATATACGGGTGACATTCGTATAGTTAAGCACACCTATGTGTGTATACGACGTGTGTTTGTATATGTGCACATGTGTGGATGTGTATGTATACATATCCTATATTTTCATTATATAATATATACATATGTGTATGTATATATACGCTCGTCACGCGTGTGTATATTTGTATATATATATATATATATATATATATCATATATTATATATGTAAAGACTATATTCTATACATCTATAGATGTATAATATAGAATATTGATATTGATCGCAAGACATTCTTTAATATAATATATTATATATATATATATATATATATATATATATATATATATATTACTATAGTATAGTACTATAGTATTAAAGTATACCCAAAGATTTTACTAAGGAAATTGCTTCGTACAACCTTTGGTATACCTGTATGTAGTATAGTATAGTATATATATATATATATATATATATATATATATATATATATATATATATATACTTTTAATGTAATATAATATGTTAATATAGTTTATTTATATATATATATATATATATATATATATATATATATATATATATATATATATATATATATATATATATATATATATATATAAATACAGTGTAATTATTACACTATATGTACCTATAATGTTATATACTATAAGTAGGTATACATATTATATACATACCAATACCAACTTTTACTCTATAGAGTATATATACTATATATAGTATATATATATATATATATATATATATTATTATTATTATTATTATCAGATTTAGGTACAAGTACCTGGGTAATTGTAGAAGCATTGCTGCTTGTCGAGACAATTACCCTTAATTTAACTTGTTGACAGATATCAAATAATTTAATTCCATTATATAAATATAATGGAATGTGAATATTGTGGAATATAAAATATATATAATAATAATAAGGTTGACTTCCTGTTTACACTAAGATAAATATAATATGATAAAATTGTGATATCTGTCAACTCGTTATTGATTAATTCATCATTTAATAATTAAATAAACTATAAAATAAAAGATAAAAATAAATAAAATTAGTGTAGGTATAAACAAATAAAAATACAAAAACATCATTAAAATAATTTAAATTTCGATACTAAATAATAATACGAATATAATAAATAAAAAGATGAGGAAACTATACTGAACAACAACAACAAACTAAGATTTATAAAAAAAATATAAATAAAAATTATATAGAAGTCAAAAGTGATCAAAAGTAATTTTCAATAAATGTCATTAGAATATAAATAAAATAACTATTTATTAATTTTTATATGAGTATAATTTTTATATAGAAGTCTAAAATTATTAACAACAAAATATTGTATTATAAAAGGCAGTAAGAAGATTAACATTATTTTTTTTTTTTTCTAAAGGTCAAGTTAAAAACAAATTATTTTATTAAAGTCATTAAAAAATATTTTGTAAGGATTTTTTAAATTTTTATATAAAGGTCAAGTTTAAAATTATAACTGAGAACATAAGAGCAAAACAATGAGGATAATTTTTATATAAAAGTTTAAAAGGATTACAAAAATATATATATTTTATTATAAAAGTCAATAAGAATAAAATGATTATTTTTTTAAAGTTTGTTAGTTTTATATATAGGTCTAAAGGGTAAACATAGTTATTTTACTAGAAGAGTAATAAAAACAATTTTTATATAAATGTCAGGTTGAAAATTATAACATAAAAGAAAAGATAAAATATTTTTTTTTTATAAATGTAAATGTTTGAATTATTGGATTAATTGTAATTATCGATGAATTTGTCATGAATTTTTTTTGCGAAAATTGATTTTGATTTTGATTTTTTTATGTCAGAGTTTATATTATTCCATGTTTTTGGTCCATTAGCAGAATCACACACACACACACACACACACACACACATATATATATATATATATATATATATATATATATATATATATATATATATATGACTTACTTGACTTAGTTGCGTAGGACTTGGCGTCCCCTTGCAGCACACACGAACACTTGCTTTTTGTAGGCATCTCGGTCAGCTGCCCTTCTTTCCAAGGTCAGAAGTGGAATGCCACTGTTTTCTCTGATGCCATCCGCCCATCTCTTTAATGGACGTCCTCTTGGTCTTGGATTTTTGAAGTCCAACTTGTAACTGGAGTTGATCATATCTCGGCTTCTTGCTACATGGCCGAACCAACGAAGTTGTCTTTTTATAATGACTTCTTCTATAGTTTCAGTTACATTCAGTGACTTTCTAATATTTGTATTAGTGAGTCTGTCATACTTTGTAACTCGCAGGATGGCTCTTAAACATTTCATTTCAAAAACCAGCAGGGAATTGACCTCTTGTTTCCTCATTGTTCATGTCTCTGAACCGTATATAGCAATTGGGAGAATGAGGGCTTTGTAGAGTCTGATCTTGAGTTTTCTAGATACGTCACTAGAAGTCCAGATAGTTTCTCTCAATCTACCAAAAGCCTGAGATGCGATAGAAATTCTGTGTAAAACATCTTCTGGACAATTGGGGACAAGACTGCCCAAAAAACTTGAACTGGTTAACTTTGGGGACAATATTATTACCGATTTTGATATCATTTTTTTCAGTAGTCAGAACTGCACATTTAAGAGGGTTTATCTTTAGGCCCCATTTATGACAAGCATTTGCTAGCTCTGAAGTTGCTATTTGCAGTTTTTAAAAAACAGCCGTTACTAAAGTTGTGTCATCTGCGTACCTGATATCAATTGAAATTTCATCATCCAGTCGTAGATTTCTATCTAAGCATGTGAGACCCTTCATTACATGTTCTATGAATATATTGAATAGGCTCGGCGACATGATGCAACCTTGTCTCACGCTCATATTAACAGGGAACCAGTCTGTTAGTTGCCCACCAGCAATTATTGCACAGTTTGTATCATTGTATAAGTTTTTTATTATCGTAACATATTTCTGAGGGATGCCTATCTGGATCATCATTTTCCAAAGTGCCTCTCTCCAAATTGTATCAAATGCGGCCTTGAAGTCAATAAAGTGGATATGTAGCGGAACTTGGTGTTCTCTTGCCTTCTCTATTATCTGCCTTACGATGAATATTGCGTCTATTGTTCCTCTACCTGGCCTGAAGCCGAATTGTGAGTCACTTATTGATTCTTCGATAATATTTGAGTATCTGCACATCAGGATTTTACAGAATACTTTCCCTGGTATTGATAATAATGCAATAGCTCTGTAGTTTTCTGCGTTTAATTTATCGCCTTTCTTATGAATTGGGGTAATAATCATTTTCGACCAGTCTTCTGGAGATTTCTCCATCTTAATTATTTTATTGAACAAGATTGTCAGTGTTTTAATCATCATTTTACCCCCGGCTTTGATTAGTTCGGATGTTATTCCATCAATCCCTGGAGCCTTTCTGTTAGATAGCCTTTTGATGGAGTTTTCCACTTCGTGTCCAATATTGGCGGGATATACTCTGTTGCGTTTTCTTTCTCTGTCTCAAACTCTCTTAAAGCATCTTCATCATGTGGAAACTGTGTATTGAGGTGTTTCTCAAAGTGTGATTTCCATATGTTTAAAATGTCATGTTTCTTCATCATTAGCTGTCCTTGAGAGTTTTTCATTGAAAATACGGGTTTGTATCTCTTTCCTTCTAGTTCTTTGACTTGTTTAAATAATTTGTGGCTATTGTTCTTTTTTAGGTTTTCTTCCATTTCTGATATTTTGTCTGATAAATTATCATTCTTTTGTTTTTTGACAGCTATTTTTACTCTCTTGTTTAATGTTCGGTAATTATTAATATTTTCAACGTTATTTGGGTTATTTAGTACAAGCAATTTGGCTTTTCTACGTCTAGCACATAGATCTTTTGCTTCTTTTGACAATCCAGGAACTTCATTAAATTGTTTATATCCAATTTCTAGTTCAGCAGTAGTATGTACAATGTTTTTAAATTTATTGTAGAAATCATTTGGCATCATAGTAGCATTATCATCATCCAATAGGGTAGCTAACCGTTCTTTAAGTTCTGCTGCAAATTTCTTTGATGTCTCTCCATTTTGTATTTATCGTTGTCGTAACGTCTTGGAGGTCTTTTTTTTGTGTAATTATACTTTTTTGATTTTTTCACATCAATATTTGCAATTACTATTGAGTGGTCAGATCCAATCTCCTCAGAGTGGTACGATCTGCAGTTTTTTAGTGTTGGCTTTAATTTCTTTGACATTATTATGTAATCAATTTGTTTTTCAGTGCGATCCGGTGAAATCCATGTATATCTTCGCTTTTCTTTATGTTTGAAAATTGAATTTGCTATAAATAGGTCATTTATAGCACAAAATTAAAGAAGTTTAAGCCCCCTTGTGTTGTTAGTTCCCACAGCATAATTTCCTACTACTCCTGGCCAGTCATCTTGCATATTATTTCCTACTGGTGCATTGAAATCTCCTAAAAGTACTATTTTATCAGTTGGTGGTATGAGGTTCATCTCCTCTTGTAGTGTTCCGAAAAATTCTTCTACGATTAAATCATCGTAGCTGGAGTCTGGTGCATACACTATAAAGTATGTGACTCTTTCGGATTCCCACTCCATAGTCACCTTTAGTAACCTGCTTGATATAGCTTTATAGTTCTCTATCTTCTCTCCCAAATGCTTCTTCAGGATTAAAGCGACACCTTGTCTGCATATTCCATCTTGTCGGGGGGAGTGTATGATGATATGTCCATTTGTCTCCCATATCGTTGGTATATCTGATGTCCAATGAGTCTCTGTTATACCAATAATGTCAATTCCCATCCGCTCAGTTTCATGTAATAATATGTCTATCGTATCCGTTTCTTTTAGTGTTCTTGTGTTCTATGTAGCAATCCTAACCGGGAGATTGTTCGCACCCTCTATTTGCCCGGGATTGAGGGCCATTTTATTGTTTGTTGTGTTCATGTGTGTTTTGAGATTTGTTAACCTAGACACTTTCTCAAGGAAATTCCAGGTGGGGGGAACCGGATACCAGTCATGTGTAACTGATAACCGCCTAAGGGAACCCTCCGTTCCCGATTTTCTGTCAGGGTTATCTCCCTTAGCCTTTCTCAGTCCATTAAGTATCTGCAAGGCAGCAGAGGTTGTGTCGTTTTGTCCGCGACTGCTTATTTCAGTTCGCTGCTAACCTCTTCAAGAGGCCGTTCCCCTATCCGCAACCTGGGGACGCGTCCGGTTGGCGTCGACACCCACCATTCTCATTAGAGAAAACCGAAATATAACCTATATATATATATTTATAGATTCATAGATCTATATATAGATATATGTTTATTATTTCATTGTTTAGGTTAAGACGAATTTATACAAAAAACATGTGCCTCACGTGCTTACTTAATTATTATATCCTAATAATACATTCTACCATAAAGATAGAGAGGATTCTCTATAGTTCTATGTATTCTATAGTTAACTAACAATAACAATAACAATATAATAATAATAATAATAATAATAATAATAATAACATCCTGAAAGACCAATTTGTGATTTTCTGTCGACATCGACCTTCTTTAAGTTGCATTGGATAGCACCTCGAATAGCCAATTATGTTATCTGATAGTAGCATTGATAAATGAGAATATTTTCTAGGAATGATTACTTTTTTAATTAAACATACAAATCTGTAATTAATTCTGGAAGATACTCCTAGTTATTTTAATTAGCATAGTTAATAACTTGAAGAAAATCTATTAGAATATGGAATATTAATTATAATGTTATATATCTCCGAATAACTCGTTTTTATAATTATCTATATTTTTAAACATAAATAGGATATCCAATTTAAAGTATATTTACATAATCTAATCTTACTAATTCTAAACGTTTCATATGTTGACTTGATTGATAGATATTTACGAATGATATTTATATTATTTAAATGATAATTAGCTTATATATATAATATCTGATAAAATCTTATCTAACTGTTTAATCAATACGGCGTTCATAAAAATACAGCATACATTGTATTATACAATTTGTATATTAATCAGTAAACCAATTGATACTTTTCTATCTACCTTTATTATTCCCTCAATATTTGACATTTATTACCTAATTTTAAAATCCACTTCCTCCTCTCCATCTATCCCTATTAATATTTATACTTTTAAAAGACTAATCTCTAGTACCCTATACTCCTGTTAGCATAGTATATTATCATATTATCTATCAAATGGAGTTGTACCCCCCTCTTTTAAGAATGCTATCATATATATGCCAACATCGTATATGCCAACATATAACCCTAACTATGTTGTCTAATGGTTTTCCTTGATCTCTCTTGCGCATTTGACTCTCTTCACAATGATATTCTTATATCGAGACTTGAGATGATTGGTATTAATGGTACTGCCCTCAAATGGCTTAACTCATACATCCTAAGCAGATATTCAATTATGTGATTTCTCTTCTGACCCCTGCTCTCTACTATATGATGTCCTACAAAGTTATGTCCTAGGCCCACTTCTATTCTACATATGTATAGCACCTATAATATCTATTATATCACTATTTTCTGGCATTTTATATCATGCTTATGCTAACGATATCCAACTCTACTTACCTTGACAAAATCTGATTCCACCTTCCAAGTCAGTCCCCAATCATGGTATCATTTTCAACTATGATCTATCTTTTTCTAGCCATATTGCTAAAATTACTAAATCTGCTAACTATCATTTATTTAGAATTCAGATGTAATCGACTCATTAGCACTTACTTTAGCATTAACAAAAATGAAAAATGAAATCTTACACAATAGCACTTACTTTAGGAGTGTCATCACTTTGTAACAGTAGGATACATAATAAACCATATTTCATCATCATTCATCATATACATATATATATATATATATATATATATATTGAATAAAATACAAATAGCGGATACAAATTGACCCCTCAAGAAGTCATGGACTTGTACCTGTGATAAATAATTGTGAGAGGCCCCGGACAATACAATACAAATAGTAACATTTTTGTTCTTGTGTTTTGATTTATCGTTTATTATAATAACTTATAATTTCTTGATAAACACAAGAGAAAACAATAACTGCCTGGAGTCGAACCGGTGACCTATGGCTTATAAGTATACTAGCTTTTGGTTGTCCCACTGATCCATCGACCCCAGACTTATATATATATATATATATATATATATAATAGTATTATATGTATTATACATGATCTGATAAATTGAATGAAACAAATATTCAAAGGAATTTAATTTTAGATGAATGAGTATCGATACTCGTAAATTAAATGATAATTTTTAGAGCATAATTGTACTACTATTTATAAGTAAGTTATTATATAAGAGCCACTTAGGAATATTACTCACACATGTAATTTAATTGATCATGATGAAAAGATTAGGCATATATTTTAATTTCATCAGCATGTATATGATATTTCACATTTGGTGTTTTATTCTATTATATATTTCAAATGAGACGTATATGTCTCATATATATATATATATATAGTAAAAAGTATAGGATAATATGGATCCCTTTGGAACACCTTATAATTAAATATCCTCACATAAAATACAATCATGAAACTTAACTGGATAGCTTCTATCTTTGTTAAGTACAATTACTATTTTAAATGATCTCCATTGAGTTCTAACTGCAGTTATACCCATTAATGGTAGTCTATTGATAAATATAATATGAGATATACTATCAATTCAGATGAAAGGTCAAGTTATAATAATTGAATACGGCTATGTTTATCTAAAAAGAAATAAATCGGTAGTGTATGCACAACATATAATAGGAAGAACATGTATATATATATATATATATACAATTGCAAAATCATTAAAATCAATAGATGGTCTTTTATGATCGTACATATCAAAGATGATTTCAAGAATTTCGGAATTTCAGTTATTTATAATTTTACTTATTCAGTTATAATTGTATAGAAGAGAGGAGTATACTATTATAATAGTAAAATATAATTTCTCAAGGACAGAAATATGAATAGTATCAAAAATGACGATGAAGAAGACGTAATATATAATTATATATATATATATATATATATATATATATATATATATATATATATCAATAATTGAAGTAGGGATAAGGTATACAATGAATACTAGGCTGTATACAGTTACTATAGTAACTGATATTGAAGGATAGCTGATATCCTCATTTAAACAATAATAATTTATTTATTTGATTACAACTATTAATAACTTTATAATCAATATGCACAATAAATACAGAATATAAATACTCTTCAGCAAAATGATGATAATATGAATGTGATTCATTACCTAGGAGTTGTCTAGTAATAGAGTAAAATGTATTCAAATTATTACCATAAGATAATATATTATGTATCTAATAAAGTTTCATTTTATATGCATTTCTTTCTATAGCTATAACTATAACTATAGTTATTTGTAATTAGTAATAGAAGGATTTTGTTATGGGCGTATGGTCAACTATTACGTATGTCCTGATGATCAATCGTGTGTAAATATATAGATATAAGTGTGACGTATGCACGACGTGCATTTCACGTACCTGTGTCACGTGATCATATACGGGTACTGCGTAATAGACCTGCGTACATTCATGCGTACATACATGCGTACATACATGCGTACATACATGCGTAATAGACCTGCGTACATTCATGCGTACATACATGCGTTCATACATGAGTACATATATGCGTACATATATGCGTACATACATGCGTACATACCTGCGTACATACATGCGTACAGACATGCGTACATACATGCGTACATTCATGCGTATATACATGCGTACATACATGCGTATATACATGCGTACATTCATTCGATCACACGCGCGTAAACACGTACGACGTACGTACACACATCCCAACGAACAAACTCGGCAGCTGTAGCAGTAATGAAGGCGACATGTCCATTAACAATTACTATGCCTGGCTTGCTTCATGTTTAGCACGGGGTATCGATTTGCATTTAGTATGCAAGTGTGCGCGCGCGTGTGTGTGTGTATGTGTCTATGTTGAAAGTGAATATAAATAATATACAAATGCACATATGCATATGTACCTAATATGCATATGTTTCTGACATATATATGCACGAGTGCCATACATGACTATATATAATGTATAGAAATGCGTGTCTATATATAGACATATATATATATATATATATATATATATGTGTCTATATATAGACACGTGTTTCTATACATTATATATATAGACACGTGTTTCTATACATTATATATAGTCATGTATAGCATAATATATATATATAGCTGTTCCTAATATATGACCTCATCGTGCTGTATCATTATATTATTATTGTCACGTGATTGTCACATCTCACGCGCATGCGTAGCATAAATTATTATCTAGTCATTGTTCTCATTAGTGTTGCAGCTGTTTTATCTTATATTTTCTTACGTCATATATGATGGTATACCATTATGTAATGTTATTAAATATTCAGCTATTAGAGTACAATTGATATTCATGTGAACATTACATTTCACACATATGCTAGTAAATTAATATGTTTGTTTATAAACCTACATTGTACGCCTACAGTATCCTGTATATTTAGAAACATGAAATCTCTAGGAATTAGTAGTAAGTTACTAGGGATGTAAATAATGCTCAAATATAAAGCATCGGTGCAGTCTCAGTCTCAGTTACCTAAAGTCTCAACTCGGATCGGGCTCGTTTGGTTAGAGTCACCGCTCGGTCTCGATTTTTTTTTCCGAAAATAAAATCTCGACTCGGCATCAATATCCAAGAGTCTCGGCTCGGCATTAAAAACTCGTCATAATTTACATCACTAGATGAAATGTACATTATTATTCACTGAATATCGAATTTGGCCGCCGATATTTTTTTTTAAATAGTGTAAATATGTAATATATAAAAATAAGAATTAAACTGTAACTTCAAAAGCATAATTTCGGTTCTGTTATGTTTTTTAAGAGTCTCGAGACTCTCGTTGATCAACTCGTCTCGGGCTCGTTTAGTTATAGAGTATCATCTCGGCTCGGACTAATTTTTTTCCGAAAATGAAAGTATTGGCTATGCATTAAAAATATCGGCATCATTAACATCACTAGTAGTACCCATTATTCAACTATTATTTAACAATACACATACCTATTTATCTTTCTCTCTCTCTATCTCTATCTCTCTCTCTCTATATGTATATATATATATATATATATATATATATATATATATATATATATATGTATTTCACACTCTCGCTTTTTTACTTGATCATCAATCCTCCTCCTCCTCCTCATCATACTCATATTGTCATCTTCCTCCTCCCCTCCCTTAATGTACATCAGCATCATC